>JABFPN010002657.1:0-21207 GCA_022817305.1 Leptoteleia sp. ZL-2020 | reverse complement strand
CGGTTTTTACCAAATTTTATATGCATATTCAGTAGGTCTGAGAATCGGTTACTATGTATTTTTCATAGACCTAAATAAAAAAAATGGCAAAACAACGTTTGCCGGTCTAGCTAGTATATATATATATATTAAATAAATCAGCGACCAGCAGGCACGCGCAGAATTCAAACTATTTTCAGCATTAATTTGACCTTCTCAAATCTGTTTAACTCTTCTTCTCAATCACGATAAACATCATTTTGTATGTCATGAAGATTGGTCGCATTAACTTTTTCAAAGGCCACTTAAACAGTTATCTCTTTACTAAATTACTAAGAACTTAATAAATGTCGATATGATTGATTTGGATACTTCGGCAAATAATAAATTATGGCCCATTTTTTTATAATTCGTAAAAATGTTGGGTTTCCCAAGCTCAATTGGAATTATTATGATTTGACCGCGTGAAACGATATGATCAATAGCAAACAACTAGAATCATTAATGAATCACAATTCAACGCTTCATAGTTATCAGAGATGTTTATACCGTCGCTCGTGAATGTAACGATCCATTTATTTTTGGGATGTTGTACAACGCAATAGGATTGATACTAATCTGAAACTAACATTTTGCGCGGAAAAATCGTACCATTTAAGGTATTCTAATTCTTATAGTAGTGTCGTTATCTGGATGCGGTGACTTGAATGTCAAACGACAAACTCCGCATTAGCGTCATTATGACTCACTTGAATTTATTTTTTTAGTAAAAACTATTGTAAAATAACTTCGTCCCTCTTTACTTTTCTACCCAACCATCTTTTATACTTCTTTTATAACTCTGAACTTTGCATTGTAAGTAATTAATCCTTAAATCAAGATTACATTTGTTACAATAAATGATGTAATTTTTTAAAATTTCTTTTTTACAATGTGTTAATTGCACGTTAAATAACATTAATGATGTAATATAAACGATAGTAATGATTCTCTCTGATTTCGAAAATAATCAATTTCGTATTGACAAATTTAATATTTACCAGCATTTTGTTAATTTGTTATTTTTTGTTGGTTTTATTTTTTCATTACATTATATTGAAGTTAAATTGATTAAAGGTGAAAGATTAAGAAAACAAGTGACTTTGATGTTAAAAAGGAAAATTATTAATTGAGCCTAACAAGTTTTTCTTCGCATATTAACTTTATATTCATATTACGATTGCATGTCATCATCAAATGTACGTGATCACCGGAAAATTTATTCAATTAATTTACGTATATATTACATACACATACGAAGCGGAAAAAGATCTAATAACAATTACTGAGACGTTAATCTTCATTGAAATTAGACCCGTCAAATTTTAAGCATATAAACAATGATACGAAAATTATAATTACAATTAGATATTTGTATTTGAACTTTGAACATTTCAGTTTTGCTGAGTTCAATGCTCAAACGTAATTTTTAACATTGAATAATAACAGATTTATTGTTGAAAAAAAGTGGCGTGAAAGAATAATTTTGTAGGTTTAATGGTAAGATTATTTGAGTAAAATTGAAGTATTTTCTTTGTACACAGTTGACTATGTAAAGTTGGCAACATTTCATTATTTATATGTATGTTTATAAAACTTCATTTTATTATATATATATATATATATTCTTAATAATGATTTGTACATATTTGCCAGTTAATATTAGTTAATACATTTTTTAATGTTTTGGGAGTATTATAAAAATTTAAGTATATTCACACTGCGCTGACAAAATTTCCTAATTTCTATTAAGATTCGTGTATTATTTTCAATATATTTTGGTCCGTGTAATAAAACTTTATTTTCATATTTTTAAGAGGTCCAAATTACTCGTCACATCGTTAAACTGAAATAAGAATTTTTCGCGCAATCAAGAAAATTTCTTAAATAAAAATGCATTTTCTTATATTTTACTACATAATTTGCAAAAGCGTAAATTAAATTGGATGAAATATGACAATAAAAAAAAAAAAAAAAGAAAAACTTTAACCGAGAAGAAACGTCGGACGATAACTGACGTTTAGGTATGCGAGAAGAGACGTGTTAATATTACGCTGGGTTTTTCCTTCCTCATCTTGCTCGCACATGCAGAGAAAAAATATCCAATAAATTACTATTTATATCTTACAACTGTAATACACCTGAAAAATTCATAAAAATCACTATATTATATAGTAAAAATTTAAAGTGATATAATATAAAATAAAGTATCTCTGAATATTACACGTGAATTTTTTATGACTTTTTCAGTATTATCCCATCTTGACAATTTAATAGTAATTTGTTCGAAATCCTTTGCCAGCGTACAGAATAAAATTTATTGTTAAAAAGTCAGCCAGTGGAGGACTCTCGGTGCAATTTGTATGTTTAATTGCTCGACACTGTATCAATTTTATATTTTAGTAATTGCAAATTTAAAGTCGATAATAGTCAAATTATCCTCTATGAATTACGCATCAAAAATAATACAGTAATTTAATAATTCCTCGATGATTCAGTTATTTTTGATTTTCGGTATCCAATAATTCGATTAAGAGCAATTAATGTTATCTGCTTGAAAATATGCTTTTTGAGTAATAACTATTTCTCCCTCTCAGGCTCTTTTTCGCGTATAAAAAGGCCGAAAAGTGCGCAAAATAACACAGTACTTTGTTCGACACTACAGTGAGTATTTTAATATAATTGGTGCTGCGAGAATTGGTATGCAAACAAAAAAAAATACGACTAAATAGTTGTTCGCTGTTCGTTAATAAAGTTTCGATTTTCCAATTACAGATTTCTGCTTGTTGGTAACAATTTTGTACTTACAGGCAGGGCTTCACTGATTTCAATATTGCAAAAATTACAATCACTTTGCAGCGCCGTATGTTGCGCCCGAATCACTTCGCTCTTAATAAAGTAACAAATACATTTTAGGCGTTTGTGCAATTGCGAGTGCAATGCTCACAATGTGGATAACTATGCTCAATGAAAAATGGCACGTTTGCTTGCGTATCTCGGTGTTGAAATTTTCGCCCAAATTTAGCTTCGCGTGAAAAATACTCACGAGTTATATTATGCTTGTTTCGTTTAATTTTTTCATTTATTTAGGTTATTTACCTTTATTGGAAATTATATTTATTTATATTAATTATATTAAATTATATTAAATTTACAGTTATATCGGGTTAATAATATTTCATAAATGGTTGCAACTAATGTGCTTATAAGTAGCATCGTTATACGTAAATGTGTACGCAGAAAAAAAGTTACAACATAAATTATTGTGCTTTATAAGAACACTCGCGTAAAATTACTTTGTGAATCATTATCACTTGGCAAGTATTAAAGTATTAGTAATGTTTATAAATTTTTACTATACTAGTTACTAATAAAGTTTATAAATTTTGTCTTCTTTCGACTATAACACGGAGAGAAAAGATCTCAAAAATTATTAATATTTATAGTAAAGCCGGCATATTTCTGAATAAGGTAACAAATTACAGTTTTACGTTACTAAAAAGTATCAGCATGTTAACAACTATTATCTATTTTAAAACAATATTTATACAGTATAGTAATTTTATTGTAACTTTATTGCGTATGTTAACTAACGTGGTATTCAAATAATGCAATATTTAAATTACAGGTTGCTTAAATTGTTTAACAAAGATTTCATTTTTAAAAAATAATTATAAGAAAAATCTATAACTGATTTGAAAACTGTAACATTTGTTATAAAATAACTTCCGTTATTTTAATGTAAAGTTTTTATACTGTATCTAAAAATGTGGAAAAATGATAACTTCTTGTCATATTTAGTAAACAGTTTAAAAGAGATTATGAGATAAACAATTACTTTTATTATACTGGATCATAATAACTTGTAGAATTCTCGCAACCTCTTTTAAACTGTATATTAAGTATATCAAGAAGATGTCATTTGTCCCCATTTTTATATACAGCATAATAATATTTATCCCAACTTTTTCTCAGTTTATCACAAAAAAGAAGAAATAAAGAAGTGAAGTTTGCAAACAATTTTAGTTATTTTACTTTAAAAAAAAATCAATTATTGTACAAGTGACTATTACTCAATCTATACATTGTCAATAAATGTATTATTTACATTAAATTTGTTTCAATTCAATTAATGCTATACATTTTACGTTATTAAATATAAATTAAACAATTAGTGAAATTAGTAAATTGTTCAAAAACTTGGATGGCATATAAATCCTATTTTTCAATACATATATATCAAAGAAAGTTTTCGTCTTATTGTACAGCAATAATAAAAACTCTTTTATTCGCAAATAACCGAGTTATTGTTATCCGTCAAAAATTTAATCAGAGAATATGAAATTTGTTTCAGGTCCAAGATGAAGCGTTTGAGTTTTCTACTGCTTTTGATGGCAGTTGCAAGTAGATCCGACAGGATCTACTTTCCTGACGAAATTCAAATGATGTATGATGTAAATTATTACAAGACAACACCAGCGAACATACCACGATTTTCTACAAACAAATGGCCGTTTGCACAAGCAGCCGACGATGGCAATTATCAACCAGCAGCACCGCCTCCTAGGCTGCCGCCTATCAATTCGGTGATAACGCAGAGTCCATCCACCTATCGATCAGAGGCCTCTCTTCCCTCTTTGGGAAACGTGCTTCCGCCTTATTGGCGTAATCATGTAAGATTAAATGTTCTTTTCTTTTTATTGGCAAAGTATCGCCTTATTTTCTTTGGCAACTTTCATCAATCATTATATACTAAGATGCTTTCGTTGAAATTGCTTCAGTTATGGTTGCCCTTTTGTATATAATTTTTCTCCATGTGAAAGAAATAGATGAAAAATGTGATAATGTACCATATGGTACCACATGGTGTCACACACGGGAATCACATTATATTTATACTTAATACATATTTCAAGATAATCAGGGTAATAGGAAGTTATTAAACATCTAGTAAATTCCGGAAATATTTGTCCAATATTAAGGTACTGTTTTTCGGATCATAAAAAATATGTTTGAAATTGAATAATAGTTCAATCAATTTGTTATTTAAATTTTGATTAAATAGCTTTGATTGGACAGATTTCATATATTTTGATTTCTACATCAATAAAGATGTATCTTCCGTCTTATGTCAAGGTTTCTGTCATTACTTCCACTATTATTATTATTTTCTTTTTCATTTTTAAAGAAGGCATAGCATTTTAATAAATTATTCTCTGCAACGATTATAACCGTGACAAGTTACTTCCTTTAGATGCAATTTAATCATTCATAACATCAATATAAACATGAAATCTTACACTTCTAATTAACGGTAATTAATACATCGCGTAATTAAGTTTCTTTCACCAGTATTCTTCAGCGAATATTAATGCTCTAAAAACGCTTAAAAATAAAAGAAAAAACGATCACACAAACCGTTTAACCGCGAACTATAAATCGTTTTTAAATTCCAATTAAGTTGTCCGTGATGGTCAATTAATCATTAAACATGGAGCAAACAATGTTTCTTAATAACGATTTGCGGCGGAAGTCGCGGATAGTTTCGGTTGTGGTAAATCACGATGCTTTTGAATAACGGTCTCCGTTCTTGCTCGATGCTTGTTAATCGATTTCCCTCATTGTACCAGTCGACTAATTACTTATTCCAAGAACAAAAAGGACTCTCGTATACGCATATCTTAAAATAAACTCCTATTTTCTACATTGTTACCTCGTAAACAAGTAAATTTAATTTTTAAATTAATACTGCACGATCAATTTATTTCTAACAAAGTTTATTTTAAATTAACATATTTGACCAGCTAAAATGAAACGCAAAGTTAATGCTTGTTTCATGAAAGAAAAATGTAAATAATGGAGCAAAGTCCAAGAATTGAACCCATAATTTGCACTTTGAAAGTTAATTTCTTACTTATCCGAATGATCTTATGGACCATAATGAGATATAAAGACACGTGTGGAACAAGCATAAAATATTCTCACCATATTCACACGAACCTATTTTGCATGGATCATATTTGTTTCTCCATTGAAGTTCCATAGATAAGATTCATGCATTTTTCACGAAAACTATTGGACAATTTATTCACTGCCAAATCAATTATTTTGACAAGTTAATTTTTGGATTCCAGGTGAATGACATAATATCTCGCGGGGTGTTGAAGTTCGCCCTGGATATGGATCGCGCCATTACGAATTCGTCGCAAAAAACTGCCGAGGACTTGGAGAGAAATGTGATATTTTCGCCGTTGAGTCTCGCAGGAACTATGGCATTAGTACTGCTGGCTTCCGGCGGTCGAACTTTCGACGAAGTTGTGAAGATACTCGGTTTGCAGTCGGGTGTCGATATTTCACGGCATTCAGAACTCGTGCATCAAATGTTTGGTTCGCTCATCGAACAGATTAACACGAAGAAAGGACCGGGAGAGCCCGTTGCTAACTATGCCAGTGGAATATTTGTTCAGGTTTGAATTTCATTCAGCCCGACTCTTTGTTCGAATGCGGAACTGCCGTTCCGCGTTCGATCCAAGAGAGCGTTTTCTTGTCAAAGCTTCGCCAATGTGAATGTTAACTGACGTTGCAGGAAGGATTCCCCATTAGGCCGTTATTTAAAGAGATTAGCCAGATGGTGTACAAAAGCGAGATCATGAATTTGGACTTCTTGCGCAATCCTGCGCACGCCCAAGATGTCATCAACTACTGGGTACGCGACAAGACCGAGAAGAAAATCAGCGACATCCTGAGGGAACCGCCTAGTCCGGACACTATGGTCATCCTTGCTTCCGCGCTCTATTTCAATGGCGAGTGGAACCTGCATTTCATCAATGAGATAACAAAAAGGTTCGAAAATCTTTCGCTCGTGAAAGTATATTTAGTGAATACGAATAGATAAAATGGAACTGAAGAAGGAATCATTTTTAATTAATGAAATAAAGACAATAGTATTGTTTATTGGATATTAATTTAACGTCTGTTAATAATTTAATTGTTAATGTGATTTTCAACCATATTGTTTGGTACAAAAGACTAAATTATTTATGTATTAATATATTATTTGATTGACATTTCGAACTTTCGAATGATTACATCCCATCAGCACCACGCAACGACTGGTAAAACTTAATAAGTTATCATGTGACAATAGTTATGCGTGTATCTGAACAACCCAACTAGAGATTTTGATAATGACTATAAAAAAAGTCGAAACGTCAATCAAATAATTTATTGATACATAAATCATTTAGTCTGTTGTATCAAAAATTTATTTTAGTCTGTTGGTTGAAAAACACACTGAGAATATTGTTTATTTACATCCAAAGGATATGAGAATGAATGTAAATACAGAATAAAAACAAAGTTTTATATATGTATAGAACAAATAAGTGACTGAAGATAATTTATCGTTGCAGGAGGGAATTTTTCATTGAACCAAACAAGTCGGTGGATGTCGACATGATGTTCAATGGTGGTGTATTTCCAATTTTCGAAGACAGAAAACTTGGAGCGAAGATACTTGGATTGCCTTATAAAGGTCGTGAGGTAAAGTAAAGGAGTTTTACGATAGCATTAATTAGAAGTTCATTATTGATTTATATGCTTTGTCATTCTTTCAATCTTACATAAAAATTCCAATTAGAAATTTGAATACAAATTCCTTATCAGCTTTATAATTTAGTGAATAACTTGCAACTTGCAAGTACCTTGCAGGTAGCTTGCAAATTGAGAAAACTCATAAATTATTTGTTAGTTACGTACAGATTGCAGATTACCTCTCACTTACAAAACTTGCAAGGAATTTGCAAATCGATTGCAATTTCTACCCTAGATAATGCCCTAATGCCCGTAACACTATGCTAGTTATCAATTTCAATTCACATTTTATACACACTGTTTCAACTATTTGAAAGTTCGCTATTAGATCAGCAAGTATTTTACTAATTTTCTTAAACAAGTAAAATTTAACCAAAAACGACGATTGCCTGGTGGGATATTTTGAATTACCAGTAAAGTTTCAACTCTCACTACTATTTTAAATGCACATTTCCACTTGTTTAGGTGACTATGTACATCGTTCTACCAACAAAACCGGGAGCGAAGGCGCTGAAGGATTTCGAAAGCACTTTAACGCCCGAGATATTAGAATACCTCATCGGCAATATGCGAAATTACACCTGCATCGTGGCAATGCCGCGAATGAAACTGTCCAGTAGTTTGGACCTGAAAGACGCACTGAGGACGCTGGGATTGAATTCGTTATTCGAGCCAAAATTAGCTGATTTGAGCTTGCTATCCCAAGGACGTGAGTATTCGAATAAAATAAATCCAGGGCCAATTGCGTCTAGATTTGGAGACGATGATGGCGAATCAGTTGTGTCAACACCACTAAAGAAATATTTCTTCAAATATATGGTAGACGGCTACGCGGTCGAACAATGGAGCACCGGGTTCAATTTACGAAGATTGGCGAGGAACGCCGCCCCGCCTCTTAAGCGTCGGATTCGACAAAATCGACCCATCGATCAAGCATTTTTGGACTTTGTCAATCAACAGAAGTTCCCGAGCTACGGCCTGGACGACCTGAGGAACAGTCATACCATCGTGAATCCGCACCTCTACGCGGACAACGTCCTGCACAGAGTGGAAATAAATATTAATGAAAAAGGCACGGAAGCGGCAGCTGCGACCTCCGTTGGTATTAACCGAGACGGTGATCAGAAGAAGCTCATCGCTGACAGACCTTTCCTCTTCTTCATCAGGCACGACCCGTCCAAATTGATATGGTTTTGGGGTACGGTTAACAAACCGGAACCCTATTATCGTGGACGCAAATAAATTAAGGATTTCTTTACAATAGTTTACAAGAGTTACCATTAACGAATATTAATAACAACTTAGTTTCAAAACAAATCAATAGATCCTTCTCCTTTTTTTCCACAAGATTTTCAGACTCTGCGTGTGCAAATAAATGAAGCATTCATTTGTACTTTTAAGGTATCTGGTAATTATTATTAAGCATTAATTTATAACTTAATACGTTACCCATGCAGTTTAATTTACAGCAGACAGATAGACCAAATTGTTAGTCTTATATTTATATCTCCGTGTCAAAATAGTCGGACAGTCGTCGGATGTTTTACCTGATGTTGGCCAGGCTGATTCTTGCGCACGAGTCTAGACTATATTGCTGACAGTTGGGTAGAACTGATTGCAGTGATTCAGGGGCATTAATGGCAGTCTGATTAGATAAAAGGGAGAAATTAAAGATGTTCGCGGTAGAATTTGTTTGATTTTTTTTGAAACAGTATTTGTTGACAATCGAGGATTGTCATGCTAATTGAATGAGTGATTCATCTTGCGGTAAAGATTGATGCGAAATGCGTACGGAATAAAGTATTATACAATAGTTTATACGAATGTCACCGATACTCCAATAGTTATAAGTATTATGTAATAATGACTCTTAGACTAACGACGTTTTTATGTAACATTTCTTAAGAATGTAATGCATTGTGCAAAGCTAGTCCTTTAATAAAAATGAATCATCTTCGCACCTCCGTTATCATTTTGTCATCGTGTCTGCATATTTTTTGCGTCTAAATCAGATGCAGCTTAATAAGCATTGACATTATCGTTATAAAAAAATTTTTTAATAAAGTGATTTTATCTTAAATGAGTGTATAAATGTTTGTCTTTATTAGTTTATCAATATTATAATATAATGCGTTCAATTTTTATATGACTCTAACCGCTATTATTGCGACACAAAATAATGGTTTCGAATGTTTTTTAAATCTTTTTCCTATAAATAAAATGCAATCAAAAGATATAAGATTCTTTGTATTCAAAAGAATCAAAGGAATTTAAGTTCAGAATCTTTCGCTTTTTGATAATTTTGATTCCACCTTTTTTGTAGATTCATATTTTGTTGAAGAATTAAAATGATATGTAGCAAAATTCTTATCATCAATTTTAGAATATTTATAAATTAATTATTTTTACAAATTCCCTGCAAAGAAAACATTTTTAAGTCCTAACTTATAAAATTATGTATATCTATAATATATACATATATAAATGGTTTGTTTAAAGTTATTTATTATGAATAGAAAATTATTTATAGTAGGCTAACATTATTCCCTATCAATAAATATATACCTATGATTTATATATAATTAAAAAAAAGATTTAGTAGAATTTAGCACAATTCTATTTTATTAATTTTCATCAAGTTGAATAAATATGACAATTATATCACTTTTGCCTCAATGCATCAGTCACATCTTTCCTAGTAAAAATCAAACATATATGGTCATATATGGATTAAGAAAAAACATATATGGTCATATATGGATTAAGAAAAACATATATGTTCATATATGGATTATGAAAAAAACATATATGGTCATATATGGATTAAGAAAAAACATATATGGTCATATATGGATTAAGAAAAACATATATGTTCATATATGGATTATGAAAAAAACATATATGTTCATATATGGATTAAGAAAAAACATATATGTTCATATATGGATTACGAAAAAAAAATTTTTCTTTATCCTATATGATCCATATATGAACATATATGTTTTTTCTAAATCCATATATGACCATATATGTTTGATTTTTACTAGGGTTGTATCGTTCAAAAACAAGTTGCAGTCAAAAATGATAAATATTACCACTTTGGGTAATCATAACGTGGTAATATTAAATGGCGAACATCAAGATCAATTCGATGGTTAATTCTGGTTTAGCAAATTTATCTATTTTAACTGAAAATCCTTGAAAGTTAAACGGCTTACCTGCTTCATAAGCTAGTTCAAGTTGGTAGTATTACATTGAGAAAAGCATTTTTCAAAAAATTGTATTCTTTTTTTGGATTTTGAGGACATAATGGACAAATTCACAACAGTACAATAAACAATTATAAAATGTATTCATAAAAGCCGTAAATATTATGATTTTTCACTTTATTTTTACAAATTTCTGAATACATTGTATTTTTTGCAACATATCCTCAAATTACAATGAAAAAATTCACAATTTTCACATTTTTTCTCTCAATATAGCACTGAAATAGAAACGTCTCTACCAGCAATATTTGCTCCCTTTTCTAACGAATGTTATAATACGAACATTTCGCTATTGTATTTTGCCATTTCTAATTCAATGCTAGTGCTACCAAATTACACCAATTTATGAAGCATCTAAGCCGCTCAGCTTTCAATGGGACTGGGTGTACATTCGCTCGAGTATTGTGCATACTGTAAATTTAAATTGTTTTTAAATTGCGTAAATTTACAAAAAATTGGTGCGTTGCGATAAACAAATTTAAAATTAATTTAAATTATAATTGATTAATGTTTGTTCTTATGCGCACTCGAAATATTGATTATTAGTAATTAGACGTAAACAATGATAGATTGAACAATTGCGCACGCTAAAAAGTTATAAGTTATTACTAGACTGAAATGGGGAACGAAGTGGCCGACACCCTTGCGGAGACGAGACAGGTCGGCGGCTTTGAGGGACGGGCAACCTTTGCCACGTACCTTGGCCTATGAGAATGATTGCCATAAGCAAAGCTATGGGCGTTATTATTGTAATGGACCAATGCCTTCGTGCTATGGGGCATACTTTTAGGGCACGTTCCTGTCCTTTTGTGATCGGAATTATACTGTATTAAATTATACTGCGTAACTTCGCTTATTCGTTCTAAATTACACTGAGAAAATTTAAGTACAGTTGATACTGTTTCATGTTATTATAAAAAAGTTACTGATATTTCAATTATACTTTTTGATATAAGTGTTGATATTTCATTTTCATTTTCAACTGAAAATGCTTTAATAGAAAATGTGCAATTGTTACAAAAGTTTCATTTAGTCAATAAGTTATTTAGTAGCAATTGAATCCTTTTAGTATTAATGTTTATAATTATTACTATATTTTTATATGAGAAAATTATTTACACCGAGCAAAATCTGACAGAAAATATTACTCATTACAAATTTGTTTTAGATATATTTCCGTCTTTGAATAATTATTATTGCTTTTAAATGGAAAAATTTCAGTTTTAAAAATTATATTTATTCAGACCGGAAACCTTAATACCTAACTAAAGAAATATAATTTAATTTTAAATAGTCAGTCGAAATTTATATTTCAACTAATTTATTTATAAACGAATAACGTACTTCATGACGCATTTCTACAACGATTTTTATTTAATTAAAAATTATATCAACAAATTTGTTTTTACGTTTTAAAAATTTAAAAAATATCTGTGGAGCATATAAGTAATATTAGCTTTTCTTTCAGGTTGTGTAATAATATAATAATTTGCGATATTGAATTTGCATTTTAGAAATGCATAATAAATACACAAAGAGATATTACTGCAGTGCAGACAAACAAAATGATCGCATAAAAACTTTACACGTGTAATGCACGAAAAAAATATCAGGTACGTATAAAAAAAATTTCTAATTAAATTAGATATATTGTTTAGCTACCTCTTGAGTCCCGATTTGGTTCCAATTTACTTGGAATACATTGCGTGGCTAAATCAGCCATATGTGTTTGCCTACGATAAATATAATTTCTACATCTAAATTAAATAGGAATTTAATAGTGTATTTTATATTGTTTTCCGCGTATGAAAAGCGAAAACAACATGCGTTCGTGAGGCTGAAATTTCAAAAATTTGACGAAACATTTGTCCTATAATTTTATTTATGTTCATAGAAAAGCCGTAATTTTGATGAAATAAATCAAGGGCAGGTCACGAATGATTCTTTATTGAAAAAATTCCATTCTAAAGCTACGTAATATAATGTATTGCGGAAGTTGATAAACACATTAACTAATTATATACATAGCTATTTTAATATTTTTTATTTTTATTTAAATCATTATCGATGTATCATTATTCACATTATTTACTTTTATTCCTTCAATAATATTAGTCAAAACTTATTTTTACAGATTTCTACTAATAACTAATCTACTAATATTTGGTGACTAAGGAATTACAAAAATTTTGATGAAAAACATTTGAAATTTCAATCTCATAAAGCATGCGTTTTATTCACGCTTATTAATTGTCTAACTGACAATAAAATTATTTATTTACTTAACGTTTATTGTAATCTTAATAAATTAAGTATATAACCAATATTACTTAATTAAACAGGAGATTTTTATTTGCAAGACTTGTAATAAAGATTGTAATTTTTGCAGTTTAATTTTTATGTTTAAAATCTTGCAATATAATTTCTAAACATTTAAGTATGAACTAACAACTTCATTATTGTAGTTGTAAATGGCACTGAATAAATAACGAACAGCGTTATTGTTTTTATTTTGTTAAATTGTCCTTTTGAATATTCAGAAACAATTTTTACTTCACGTTTTCAATTTGAAAACATTTTATATTTCAGTTCCATCAAAGTAACACATAATTATACATATAATATAGCATTCCAAATTTAAAGATTGAAAAAAGTTGGAAGAAAAATTACTACCCTGTATAACAACATTGATGTAAAACATTGCTGTGGTATTCTCATAAAATAACAATCGAAAGAGTACAATTCTTGTAATATTTAAAATACATTTTAAAAGAGGTTATCAGTATTGTACAAGTTACTATGATACAATATAATAAAAATGTTTCTCTTATAATTTATTTTAAACTGAAATGATTTTACATTATTCTTGTTACAATTATAAGGTATACACCGAGAGAACAAATGTGAAAAAATTGAAATATTTCATTATAATTTGAGGGCACGATGGACATGTTGCAAAAAGTACAATCAAAAATTGTACAATGTATTCTTAAATATGTAAAAATAAAATGAAAAATCATAATATTTACGTCTTATATGAATACATGTTATAATTTTTAATTGTACTTTTGTGGATTTGTCCGTTATGTCCTCAAAATAGAAAAAAGGATACCATTATTTCAAACATTTGTCTCTCAGTGTGGTAATGTTTGTTCCAACTTTTTTCCCACGTAAACGTATACTTTATTGTCAATCAATTTTTATAAAAATCGAGTAAATGAATGTAAATTAATCGTGGTAAGATATTAAATAATTAAAGAACAGTTTATTATTTGACCAATTATGCGTTAATTGTAATGTTTTTTTATAGTTTTTTGAATTATTTAACTAAGATCAAATTATAATTTAATTACATGACATTACAATCATAGAAATTATTACGTTACATAGCAAAGAATAAACCGTTCTAAAACTCAATTTCATTTTGCAAACAAAACTGCAAATAATTTTCAAGGCATCAAATGTTAAATTTAAACACATGCATTAAGCCTTCAACTAATGATGACGGGTATCAAATAACAATATTAACTATAAATAACATTTAAGAAATGTTCTCTCTCTTAATAGTTGAAATTTGATCGCAATATATATAAATAGGTAATATAATATTTAAATAAACGTCATTATATTTTTTGACCATTAAGAAAAACAAATATCCAGGCAACTCTTTATAAGCAGTAAAAGTTAGCACATTTTCATCATTCAGCATATATTAGCATTGGAGTAAACATAAAAGCATTGCCTTACAGTAAAAGATAGAAAAACTATAAAATATAAATTAAGTGTCGCATATAATTAAACTAACAGTAAAACGCGAAAGTAACAGTCTCGCAATTTATAAGTGTATTTAATGCTAAAATATTAATTTTAACAAGTACGCCAAGATATTGTTATTATTTTGTTAAATTATCGCAGAATTTGTTAATAATTTCAACATGAAACCAGTACTATTTGTTTTCTTCGTCATTGTTGCAACGTGTATCCACGCATTTCCAGTATCAAAGGTTAGTTCATTATATATTATTTCAATAAATCGTATGATTAAAAAATCATGTTTTTTAATAAACATATTAGTTTCAAATATTCGAGTATTATTTAGTTTAAAATGAATATTTTCGTTCCAGTCTTAAATAAGAGAAATGTTAAACATATGTTAACTTATTTCTTATTAAATATTTTCATCAATAATTTTTCAGTGTAGATGTGTTCAAATTCATCAAAATTTTTATTTTAATATTGTTTTCGTGTATTTATAATTTGTTAATAGTGAAACTAAAGATATAATGGAAATAATATTAATTTATAAACGAACGTTTCGATTGAACTTGTTAATTTAATGCTAAATACAAACGATTTTTAGGAAAACCAACCGGACGAAAAATTTAATAAATTATTTGATGATCTAAATGCTGAACAAGATGGTGTATTACCTACATCAAATGTAAGTACCGGATACACTAGTTTTTTTGTCTATTGTTAAAATAATCTACAGACAATAATATATAATTATTTTTTAGGGTTTAAGAACTAAAAGAGCTATAGGAATTACGGCAATCGCACAATTTTTGAATATATTAAGTTTTCTCTATTATGGATATGTAAACAGCAAACCTCATGTTGAAAAAATTGTCCAAAAAGTGAAGAAAGATTTTAAAGACCCTTATACAACTTTGAAGTTAGCAGAATTGGCAGCAAGGGTAATAACAAAATTGGAGAACAAGGTAATTCTTAATTTATAAATAAAATTTATATTATTACAGTACTATTTTTCAACATACACAATAATATCTGATATATTTTAACCAGTTATTTGTGTAGTTTTGTATTAACATTTAAAATGTTGGTCATTCAATTACAATTAAATCACGATTTTCTGAGTAGTGAATATAAATTAAGTTTTTTAGAGATAAATTCTCAGGTTACAAATTGACAAAAATAAAATTCTTTATTTTCTTTTGTATTAACAAAATTAAATTGTTCTCATCCACAAATTAAATAGATACCACGTTTAATATTTTAATCGCAATTGTCGATTTAATTTATTATTTGATTTTTAAATTAAATCTTATGTATTCTTATTTCAGGCACCTGACACAAAACGAATAACGAATTAAGATTATGGGCTGAAAAAATTAAACTGTGAACATTATAGGAAATACTGTAAATGTTTTCTTATTTATCAGTATTCTACTCGAAACTTGACAAATATATGGATTATTAGAGTGTACATAGAGTGACTAGTCAATAAGTTTATATAAAATCACATCAGCTAAATTAATAAAGTTGATATATGTAAAAATAAAAATGACGAACAATTTATTTATTATCACCCGCTCGGAAAAATTTGAAAATAAAACCTCATCTAAATTACAGATTCTATTTTAACACTTTCCAGGAAGTAATTAAAAAATATTTAATATTAAAACATTTGTTAATTTAATTCTGTTTCCTATTATATGACGTCAACATTTAACTTACTTCACTATATATAATTTTAATAAAATTTGCAAGTATATATCCCTCTTTTAAACAAATAAATGTTAAATATTTATTTCCGTGAGTAGCGAATGAAAAAATATATACCAGTAGTTATTAATAACTGTTAATACTTTGCCCTGCTGGGAAAGTAATTAAATTGGTCTTTAATTACTTATGTTCTATAGTATTAATTAATGTGCAGCATATTATTTATAGAATCAATTTTATATTAATTTCTTATTATTAAGACCTATGCTATATTATTGTATCATTTCTTTTGTACAATTTGAAACAGTAATCAAACTATCAATAAACGTTTTAGTAGGATAAAGTTAACTGAAGTAGTTGCCTGGTGCTTTGTAGTGCGGAACTTTATAAGCACTTAAAAAAAAATTAGGTAATCACTACTGCATATGTGGAGTTGGATTTGGAGTGAAATGTATAAGCATGTATTCAATACAACTACCCATTTAAAGTTGACATAATAGTGACAGATAGTAAGCAAAAATAGGTTATAAAAACTCTTGATTAAAAGTTGTTGTCGTAAACCTTTAAACCAAAATTCTTCCAGTTTAACACGTGTAGTTTTAATTTAGATTATAGTACATTTAATTCAGATGCTGCACATAATTTTTAATGAAAATTTTAGTATCAAATTTAAGCTTAACTCCAAGATTATCTGTACTTCGTTTGTTTACTGTAATCAATTTTAGTTTACTTTTGTCACAATTATATATCAAGAGTTGACTCCAAAATCAACTCTTAACGCGAAGTTGGAGTGAAAATACTTCCAACAACTCCATTTACAGTTGCTGCAATCATATTTTCAGTTGTTATAATTGTTTACGCATCGACTCTACGCATGTCGTGCACGAATTTTTCTCAGTGTATTATCAGTACTCATTGACAAAGTTTTATAAAGAACGGTTATACTTTATAATAACGCTGACATTGAGTATACATTTGTCGATAATAATAATTCAACTAAATCCGTGATATATTTTAAATAATTAATAAAAAACAGAGAAAAGATGCTCAACAAATGACTATATATACAGTAAAAGTGGAATATACTTGAAAAAGCCACAAAGAATCGCATTAAGAAATTTGCTACCTTAAAATAGCTTTTTAATCATACCAGATACCAAATTCTAATTTTATATATAATAATTTTTATTTGTCATTTATGCCTCACTTTCATGACATAAACAGGAATTTGTTGGAACTTTTTTTGCGTGTGTTTATAATATATATTTTGTTAATATTTTGATCTTATATGTAAAAAATAGCTTCATTTCTTTTCAAAGATTTTCATGACTCCTAGTTCTTCCGATATTTCTTCTCTTGTGAAAGAATAATTGCATAAATAATGAAACGAAAAGTTTAGTAATTTGATATTAATTATTAATCGCATTTATTTATCACTACTCTTACCGGCAATAGTAATTAAAACTTAATTAAGAACAAATGTCTAAGCGAATTTGTTTGTAATTGCACAAAATATGATGAAGAACGAGAAAAAAGCTAATAACATTTTAAGTGATTATAACTCGGGCAAAAAATGTTAAATAGAAAAAAGTAATCTATATTTGATTTCGCATGGGTGAAGCTTGGATGAAGGCTACATCAACATTGGATTTAGGCTGGATACAAGGTTGGAAAAAGGATGGGTTTGGCGCGAATCCAGCGATTTGAACCAGATAGTAGCAATCGGCTGGTAAAAAAAAAAGAAAAAGAAAAATTGTCCAGCTGTTATAAAAGAGTCAATTTAAATCGATTCCGCAGTTTCAATAATAAATTGCTCTATCCTTTCTTCCTCCCTTCCTCCCTTCCTCCCTATTATACCGCACCCAGGTATATATTTCATGAGACAATTCTCTTGCGAATAACCTCTGCAAACTGTTATCAGTATCACGTACTGGAGTACTGGAATAATGGTTGGCTGATCAAGACGACAACCAGCCGATTGCTACCAGCCGTTTTAAAAAGGTTGGATTCGTGCCAAACCCAATTTTTTTCCAGCTTTGTATCCAGTCCAAATGCAGCCGAAATCCAGATTCCATCCAGTTGTTTTTTTCCGCGCGAAAAAAAAATACATAATGTATTAAAAATTCCCAAAACTGAATTTGAATTTGTACAAAAATATTAAATTAGTCAACTTTTTATTAAAAACTGATATTTTTTCCCCTCAGTGTATGCCCGGATATGCCTGGTTTCATTTTTACTAGCGAACTCTAGCACGAATATCATAAAAATAGTATACACTGTATTCTAAAGAATTAAAATTTAATTTTTCATATATATATTTCAATATTGCTTCCTTCTTTCTCTCTATATACAGGCAGTTTTAGAATTTTAATTGATCCTTTTTTTTCTCCATATACAGTGAGTTTTAAGAATTTTAATTGTAATTTCCTTTTACTCGTATGATTTTGTGAATCGCGAGATTACGTGACTAATAGGATCTAGATATTAAATTACTCTACACATGTATTAACTGTTACCATTTTTTCTTGTCTTATATGTAAAAACATAGTCTCATTAAAACAACATTACCGAAACATATCGGTAATGCATACATCGTAGAATTTAATTGAAATACCATTAATTTTCAACATCCTTTAACATACACCGAAGAACATAACAAGTACAAGAATACAAAACAACATTGATGAATTTTTTATTGTTAAAATTGTTACACTGAAAAAAATTCTAGGCATCAATGGCAGCCATTCTTGTGCCATGCTGATGGCAACATGAATACATTCTTAATTTCGTTGAATTAAGTGTATTATCTTACACTGAGAAAAAAGTCACATGGTTAATTTTCGTGATAACTAGAATTCTGGTTGAATTAACCATATTATGGTTATTTTAACTAAAAATCTGGTAACTGGAACTAAAATTTGTTAGTATTCATGAAAATTAACTATGCGTATAGTTAACAATGCTATTTTTATTTCTCCGTGTAGAATTGTAGGAAATAGTCTGCCTAGTTTATCTCATACAGCGAAATCTTAATATTTCCCCCCTAACATAATAGGTTAATTTGCATAAATCAGCTCGATAAGGTTCATTTGCAATAAACTATAGTGGTTTTGTCGAAGCAATTTTACTCAGTGTATGCTTTTGCTTTCATAATAATATTTTCATTATATTATATTATCTATATTCATTATATTAATATATTTTCATATTTATACATATTTAAAATTACAACTAACTATTTTTCAACTTAATGTTTACCTTGCAAGAAACATATTGACTAAAGAAACAGTCGAATAAAATTAATACCCCCGAAATTTATAGTCTATTCCAAGTAGTTTTTAATGCAAATATATTAGTAAGACTTTGTATTTGTATAAAGTTTTTGGAAAATACGAGCACACATCGACAAATTGATTAAGACTTCGTTAATTATGTTCTTCAAATCTTTAGAGATTGGTTATATAGCTTATGAAGTAAGCAAACCAGTTGTCGATTCAGTTGCAAATAAAGAAACTGGGTCAAACTAAACTGCAACTGCATATTAGTCAACTATAGTCACGAGCGTTGATGAATTTGATTTAGAAACATAAATCGATGCTTTCAATTAATAAAAAGTAACTTCTTCAACCACTATTAAAAGTCCAAAAATATAAAAAAAATTGGAACACTGAAAAAAAGA
Source organism: Leptoteleia sp. ZL-2020 (assembly GCA_022817305.1). NCBI lineage: Eukaryota > Metazoa > Arthropoda > Insecta > Hymenoptera > Scelionidae > Leptoteleia > Leptoteleia sp. ZL-2020. The sequence goes on along the minus strand of JABFPN010002657.1, from coordinate 1,182 downwards.
TTTACTGTGCCAGAACCTTAATGTGCATTCATGTATGCAAGGAGAAAAATGTTTCTGTCATTACAACATTAATTATTTTATTAAGTTGTATATGTTAAATATATGTTGGAATTACAAAAAAAAATTCTCTAATAGTGCAATTGATTTACATTAAATGTAACGTTTACAAAAAAAGGTTACAATATTTTACAATTTTTTTCTTTCAGTGTATCAAAGCGTGTGTATAATCCTCGATTTTTTTCCTAAGTACATAATTAACTATTAGCAAAGGTCAAATCTTTATTAAATAACCTATTAACTGATTAAACTGTTAAAATTTGTTTAATGAAACGTATACATACTACAAATTTGATGAATTTTCCGTATCAATAAATTTAATCCGTTATAATTGACGTATTAAATTTTAAATTGATTTATAAAAATTAAGTATGTTACAAAAACGCAAAGTTCTTTAATGAATATTTACTTAATCAAAAAAAATATGCGATCATTTTTAAATATAATTACAGCATATCGTTTATTAATTATGATTACAGTGTCGAAAAATATTTTATAGTAGCAGGTATATATAAGAACAGTTGATATGCTGGGTTATATCATATTTAAGATTACTGTGGTAATACTTTTAATCTTGATTATATTTTAAAAAGATCATATTGTAAGAAAAAAATTTTACAGTTGCGTACTGTTTTGTTACAGAAAAAGAAACAAACATTTCATTTAGTATCAATATGAAGCCTATTCTATTAGTTTTCTTTATTATTGCTGCAACTTGTGCCGGTGCAGTGGTCGAAGCAAAGGTTTGTTTTACTTTTTTGTATTTTTTAAATTAAAATACACATAGTATTTTTCATACATTGTATGCATGTTACGTAAAATATGAAAGTAAAATACATTGTAAAAATATATATATTTTTATTATAAATATAATATTGACTAATTGAAACTGTAATAATAAATATACGTTATTTGCAGGAAAAACAACTGGATGAGGTCCTTAATGAAATCATAAATGATAAATCTAAAACAGAGGTCATTAATAGTTATTTCCCACTTACTACACGGGAAAAAATACGCCATAGGGTTCACAGCAAAATGGCATTGATTCAACATAGACAATATATGTAAGATCAACACGGTGTATTGCGTTGGCCTAACAGCGCGCCTTCTTTTGTTTTACCG
>JABFPN010002656.1:0-21214 GCA_022817305.1 Leptoteleia sp. ZL-2020 | reverse complement strand
GGTGGGGGGGGGGAGAGGAAGGGGAAGGGTGTAGAAGGAGACAGGAAAATTGCTGCGTAAAATGGGTATGGTGATTTTGGCTGCAATATCAGCGGCGACTCTCACCAAGCACGCGCGCGCGCGCGCGCGCGCGTCCGCGATTAACAACGCGAAGTTGGCGGCAAGTTGATTACTCGGGTTAGGTCGCGCAGAGGCCCACTCCGGTAATAAGGTGCGAAGGTGTCGCTAATGGGAGAACTGCCGGTATAGTCGATTGGTCCCGTGAGCCGCTCGGTACAGCCAGAGCCAAGCTTAGTTATTATATCAGCAGCAGCAGCAGCAGCAGCAGTTCTCGCTCAGCCGACGCTTTTAATAGAGCTAAAGTCATTTTTCATTTTTTCCTCGCGTAAACTTTCATAGTATTACTCTGCTCTTAATTTACTGCCTCCTTTGGTATCATTCAAATTTGTTTAATTGTTTCAGTTTACCTTTGTACGCTTGACTTTTGTTCCCATGACCTGCATTTGTAAATTTTTATTTCGCTGATGACTTTTGTTATCAGACTGAATGAAAATCAAACGAGCAATTGAACTGCAGTATCAAAACGAATGCGAACTCAATTTCATACCCAATCGATAACGTAGTTCTGACCGAAAACAATATGCCGCACTAATCTATCTCGAAATCCAAGGAATCGATTTCAAGCCATCTCCAATATCAATTGTGAAAGCGAGCCAGCAAAAAGAGCAAGTAAAAAAAAAAAAAGGAGAGAGAAAAAAAAGGAAGGAAAAAAAAAAAAAAAAAAGAAATAGCATCATACGACAAAAGTCAACAAATTATTCAGAGAGTCTGATTTTGGTGTAGGAAAATCCTTCTGTGTTTGCATCATCGTAGAAATCCCTCGGCGACCTCGATCACACTCAAGCCACCGAAGGCTTTTAGTCGTCAAATGAAATGCATGCTCACACAGCATTGACCTAATTGTTCGGTCTTGAGGATAGCGACGAAGAGGATTCGTGCTTTGGCATGTGAAATTAAGTGTCGTCAGAGAGTACATTATTCTGACTGCGGTTAAATATCGTTCCGTTTCAGGCTTTGCTCGACCATTGGATTTCTCGACTCAGAGAAATTATGGATTACAAAAATGAGTCCTCGAAAATATTAAAAAGTAAAATTCACAACCTATAAAAATGTTGATGATACGTTGATAAACGAAATGTTTACTTTCGTCACGTGAGGCATGAAATGCCATTGTACGCTCGTTGGAGTTTTTGAAAAGTGGCCTTTCTGGCTGTCCGGTGACGAAAAACTGACGGAAGTCCAGTTTGCGTTTTCCTCGCAAAATCTGTAAATTCTCGCCACGCGAGAATATACTTTCATTTGATTTTCCCCTGGTGCGTATAACAGTTTGTTACGCACTGCTAAGAGTTTACGAACCAAATCGCAGGTAATATGGACTTTTCTCGATCACACGTGATGCGTGGAATATTTTTCGTCACGAGGGAGCGGAAAACGTCATCTTTTCGCAACTCCCGGGGACGTAAAGTGGCGTTTTGCGCCCGAAGCAACGAAAATGTTCCTTTTTAAATTAAATGTGTTTATAATTGCGCGTATATAAAGTGTAGAGTATAGAGCTCGAAAGTTTTGGTAAAGTTTTGGCTCTAAACTGCCATTGCGTTCCACCTGAAGTTGGTTTTCAGAGAGATTACTTTCCTGTAAGAAGTTCTACTTCAAAAATAGGCAAAGTAAACAAGGCACGGTGAAGTTTCTGCATCGTTATTAAGATAAATATTATATTTGGAAGTAAATCATGATGTTATTTAGAAATGTAACACCAGTTTTTTCTTTACTAAAATGACGACAGCAGATCATTGAGACAGACACCGTAATATTTAACAGTTTTTCTCAGTGTAACAGCAAAAAATTACCTTACATTAATTAATTATTATGACGATGGCGATGGCGATGGCGATGGCGATGGTGATGGTGATGGTGATGGTGATGGTGATGGTGACGACGACGACGACGACGACGACGATGATGATGATGATATGTTAATCCTCATTGATACAACAAGCCATGAATGTTGATGTAATATTATCTCTTGGCTGGTTAAACATTGGTTTGACAGTAGTATTACATTATCGTAACTGGTGTAATAATGTTCTTACATTCGTTCGATATTGGATTTACAATAATACTACATCGGTCCAATGTTTATATAAAAATCTTTGTAAGCTGATTCGCCAGTAAATATACCGTTGTAAAATTAACTTCAACATATCAGGAAAACTTGTTGAAAACAGATCAGTTTACGTTAAAAGAATATTTTACTGTCCTGAAAATAATATGTTTACTTAATGTAGATTAAAAATTGAAATTTCATAAAATTCGGTTCAATTATTTAAAATGCAATTGATATGTAATTAAACTGGCTTTGTTAATTGACCTCAGCTTTTAATTATTTATTTTAAAACATATTTAATTAAAATTCATTGAACGTTGTAATGTTTGACAACTGGTATGATAATGGTATATGTACAATATTAAATGAACGTTGGTTATTAATTTACATAATGAAAATTCTGTTGTAAGCACTTTTATTATTAAATACAAGCCAATAATAATCATGGACGATAAATTAATTAGAAAAATTACGCAAAAATGTTTTCAAATAGATTTCCATAAAACATAAATTTAAGCTGTTGAAAACAATTGAAATTGATCGTTGTAAAGTTTAAAATTGAACCAAGACTTAACGTCTCAAAGCTAAAATATTACAGTTTGCCACAAGTTTCGAGCTTTTACTCTTTTTCGTTATCTAATTAAAATTTAAATTCACCGAGAAAAGGTGCAGTAATATTCGTGTACCAAAAATAGTCGCATAGAATCGGCATTGCCATGTTAAGTATAGCGGGGTGAGTAAAGTAGTAAATCATGCATCTGTCGGTAAAGCAGTCATTTAAAAGCGGTAAAATAAAAGAAGGTGTGCCGTTAGGCCAAAACAATATTCTTACTACCATGTTGTTGATCTTACATATTTTTCCGATGTTGAATCAAAGCTATTTTGTCGTAAACGTTAGGGCGCATTTTTTCCCGCGTATCATCGCTCATTGCTTTGACTATACATACCATTTTACAAAATATTACACAACTATTATGTAAGTAACTAAGTGAAATATCTTGAAACCTCTTTGTAAAGAGGTGAATTTGTTATTCATCATAAATTTCGTTTATAAATAAATATTATTTATTACAAAATTACAGCTAAAGTATTATATTATTTTCAAAGGTTTAAATCTGCACGTCAAATACAATTTTCGTTCACTTGTGCTACGAGTAATTTTATTTCTCAAAGTAAGTACTTTCTTACTACGAAGTTTCGTACAGCGGGGGTCCGAGTGTACAATAATACTATTGAAACGCGCACTAACGCTACAAATCCGAGCATGGTATGAAAGATGTATCAGATGTGTCGCCACTTGTCTTATTTGCTCGGTTATCTCATACAATTTTTAACAACTGTATCACACGTTTTGAATGCAAATGTTTCATTCCATGATTATCTACGAGCTCAGCACTAAAAGTAGGATGTTGACTGTCTTGGACACCTTTTCACTTAGGTGGTCAGTGAATAACGTCGTTATTTTTCGCTTATATATTTCCTCTGCTACCACCAACCCCACTGGGGAAACTTTTAGGAAAGCTTTTGAGGTATGCGCACTCCAACGTGATTTGCAAATGTACACTTTTTTCATCTTTAATCCTCAGTTTTTGCTTGTTAAACGACCAATCGTATGAATGGTTGTCATTACTTTTTGTCGCGGACTGTACGTCAGGTGACTCGCTCGAACGATATCAAGCAACTTCTGACCCGTCAAAGTGAGAGAGGTGGCCCTCTGAAAATCACACCGTCGCTGCTCGTTCGCTGAGCGTTGTTTTGAATACAGCGCAGTGTAGGTCACGGTATCACTATATGTCAGTGGTAGCGAATCCGATGCAGCAGACGTGGATGAATTTAAATAATAGAACGTACCAACGATCCTTTTCTCGTACACGTTATTATCAGAAAGAGAGATCTTTTATGATTAAAATTCCTCTTATACAGAAACAATAAATTCAACATCTCCGTGGTCTTTTACGTAAAATATTACATTTTCTGTACGCTTATATGTTTCATGTTTATTGTGTTGCATTAATGGGCTTAATCATTGGAAATTCGTTAAGTTTATATTTTGCCGTGACTTTAGATGGCGCCACGTAATAGCGATAACAGGGCGGAGGGGACAAGAGAGCGAGGTGGGCAGAACGCGCGGACTGAGGCAATACTTTTTGTCAGAACAATGGAATGCAAACAAATAAAAACTCGGTGCGTTGGTATTTTAATTCTCTCGCGTTGTTTGCCAAACTGGCCGTCCTACGCATTAAAGGTGAATTACGAAAATGATCGAATCAGTGAGCAGATATCAAAAGCAAACATGGCCGCTCGAAGGGATATAATGGAAGGAGTTTTTCAAAGCTCGTCATCATTGTTGGTGGATAAGCGAAGGGAAGAAGGAGCTGACCAATATTGGTTAGCCCTCCGTTGAAAAAGCAGAGAGTGATAGGGCAACTGTGAAGAGAAGGCTTAGGAGCCGTATTAAAGGAGGTAACGGGATTTTGCTGGGAAAGCGAAACAATTTTCTCAGTCTTTCAGCTCGAGTTGAAAAATTAATAAGTAAAGTTGAATTAAAAGCATTAATTCAAACAAATAGTTTATTTCGTACGTAATACTAAATTATTGGTACCATCTTCTTAAATTATATTATTTTCCTTTGATGGAATGCAGATAGAACACAGAGGACAAGAACAATTAAAATTTTAAATACCTAAAAATGTTAATGTTGGCAAGAATGGAAAAGTACTCACATTGTGCCGTTATGGTGTCCAATAGCTAACATTCTATAAATTTGCAGTTCAACTCTCTGTTCAATGTCTGGCTCAAACGTGTATGTACAATATGAGGGTCCTACCAATGTAGGCGATTTAATTTGTCCAAAGTTTCGTCCCGATTTGGCCAAAAGTTCCTTACTATTCAGGGTTATGTTGCACACTGGAAAAATAGTAATAAAACCAAATTTACATTACAATTACTAATTAATTCCGTTGAGTCGAGGGTGGCAGAATAATCTTCATTATTCGGAGGGGTAATTAAAATTCATGTTAAATGTGTTTCAACAACTTGTTAATTCAATCAATTTAAGTTATTATATTCGCGCAATATATCAAATTGTAACGAAATGAAACACGAATGTAATTTATGTAAGCGGCACTAGAAAACACATTCTAGTTACGATATTAGTACATGACGCTAAAACGTTAACGGACAGATTGATAATGTTGTATTTTAATATTAATGAAGGCACTAACAACGTACAATATTCAGTGCATACCTGACTAATCGAGCTGCAAAACGTTTTAAATAATAATACTTGTTATGTATATGTATAAACAAACTTGTCGTTTTATACAACTAATTATCATTTCTATGTTAATTTCACACAATTCGCGAATTATTAGAAATTATTTGTAACAGGTAAACAAGTAAAAATGTGTCGGTCCATTTACTTAAAACGTATGTGTTTGTGTGACGTTTCGACTTTTGGTGGAAACAATCCTCTTCAAGTACTTTATCTTCCATCCGAAACATTTCTTCTTGTTTAATTACCTTCTTTAATGCATACAGTAGCTGGCAACATGTCATTTCTAGTTAACTGCTTCGTATCATTTAATTTAATTTTCAATAATTTCACATCACTTAATTTTCGCAGTCACCGTGAATTTATAATATTTACTGTTTTTCCCCCGTTACATGTATGTATGTAAGTAATAGAAAAAGCAACATTATTTTGACGAGAATAGCCGTTGATAAGTGAGTAAAATTACTTATGCATTAGTTGAAATATATTATTATTTTTAACGTGTCGTGGAAGCACTTTTTGAAAGTATGCAGCCGTCATTAAAATATGACTTAAATTCGCGTAGGAGAAATTTAGGTTATGTCAACTCTTTGTTATTTAATGAGCGACACTTTACCTGAAAACTAGATTTATTTAAAAAGCGTCACACGCCGGAAGTAAACTAAATAAATAGGAATGTGAAACAAAAGGTATGACTTTTCAGAAATGTCATCACAAAAGCTTTTGCAAGTTATTAAAATAAATCGTCAATTAACTGGAAGCAAAATACCTCTCAATCAGAGAGAGAAAATATTCTTCTCGATTTATTACGTTAGAGTATTTGCACTTATTGATTTGAGTTGAGAAAGTATCCCGGTATGATATTATTTTCATTATTCTAAGTGAAAACTATCTTACGTCAAGAAATAATGTTATAAGCTTTGATACTTTTTACTGGTTTAAATCAAACTCGTAATATTTTAAAATCGATATCATTTCTGTTCATTTTGCAGGAAAACACATGTCTTGTTCTTTTCCGTGTCTTCGAGATTGTCCATCCGGCAAATGAAAGGTGAAGCTGACAATTTGGTAAGTATAATTGACAGTTTTTAATACAACTTGAGCTCTTTTTGTGGAAACTTTTAACTTGCACGAGTTTAAACGGAGCCAATAATTATACGAGGTGTTGACTGGGTTTTCTCGTGGCAGCACATTCTGCTTTTAAGTTTCCCAATCGGAAGTGCACACATGCACGACATTGTCTACTTGTACAGCATCTAATCTGCGTGCTTGACGGGATAATAATGTAGAAACACGAGTGTCAAATTTACGTTATTATTCAGTTAATTACTGCCAACATAGTTTAGGACTTTATCGCAGAATTCTACATGGACAAAGAAATTGTTATTAACTCAACTTCTTAATCAGTCCTGCAATGAAAGGATTTACGTAATACAAACGTTATAAGATATATTCACAAGGAAATATTATTCTCTGTTGCAAATGTTTCATAAAAACATGGCAACTGTTGTCATTGATTTCGTACAAAGTACGCTGAGAAAAATGCATTTCAAAGATTATAATTTTCCGGATATAAATTATTAAATATCTTTAATATTCGCCAGATATACCTTACTTTCGATAACATTCAATCTTTTTTGCAATTTTTTCCATATTTCGTTACACAATTCATGTATTTTAGGAATTACCATGTAAAAGTCTGCATATAAAACAATAAAATATATAGGACATAGGTATCCTCTAACATTTATGATTTCAGTATAGTAAATTGAGCTTTTGCAAGCGCAACAATATTTTAATAATTCCTCCTTCCAATGTTTATTTTCGATACTATAAATTTTTAAAATTAAAGCAAAATGTATTTTAATTGTGTGTTGGATGTATGGAATTTAATTGCCAGGGTCACTTGAAATATTGATTTTACAAGTAACTTTACCGCAAGTCTTCTTCCTCTATTCTTTTTTACAATCATTTTTAAATGTAAATAAGAGACATAAGGAACATAACGATGAAAATGTATCGAGAATCTTGCCATCATACATAGACACACACACGTACAAAAAATAACATCATCAAACTTGCATTAAAACTTAAAGATAAACATACATAAACGCTTGAATATGAGTGGAGTACTCATAATGCAATTTAACGATGCTCATTAATAAAGTAAATTATTAAACTGCAAATTAAATAATGGAAAATGTGTATTGTATGATATAGTAAATGACTTCGTTAAATATATAAATTTCACTTGATGAATGTATACAATGCTATACACAATTTGTACGGGTATATTCAGCGTTTATTGAAAAATATAATAATTTGTATTGAATCTTTTTTCTCAGTGTGATAATATCAGGTCGGTGAAAAGTTTCTCGCAAGGGCAGACACGAACACTCCGAAGTATAACAGCTGGAACGAACAAAATAGAACTTCTGTTCGATCTTTGACTTTCCGATCTTTTTAACTTTGCCAGTGAAATTATTCGAAGTGAAAAATTGTGAGAAATTAATGCTACTTGTTTCCGTACTTTAGAGAATAACTGACACCTTTTTTACTTTTAAGTGAAATATCTGTACTCATTACTAGATGAGTTTATAATTATTAATCACATCTTTAATTGAAAATCCTACGATTAATTACACCCCACAAGTATTTTTTTTCAGTATTTTCATTCCCCCGCCCCACAATTTTATCCCTTCGCCCTTTAGAACCTGACAAAGTTAGGTTCTAAAATAATTACTAAAGCGTTTGATACGTTTTACATAAGCACATTGAATTCATTCATTTGTTAGAATTTCTTGCTTGAATAATTCATTCTCATTTAACGTTCATATTTGTCGCCGATGCACGCACATTTTATATACATACTAACTGCAACTTGACGTTGAGCTTTGCATTTTTAACATGGAAAAATGCCACTTTTATTATTAATTTTTACTTAATTTTTTGGAATTTGTTTTCAAAGTGATAAGAAGAAAACGGCTTTCAAAAGTTAACCTACATTCCATTATAATGACTGTATTTTTAGAAATAAATAGTTTTCCCCGTGTTAAAAGAATAGCTTATAATTGCGGTTCATATTTTGTTAATATTTAATCATCAATGGAAATTCGTTAAAACACCTTATTCCCACGACTGCAGCATTGCAAATTAACCTTAAAAATTGGATATAATGTTTAATTGTTTAACTTCGTAATTTTCGAACATTTTGGAATCTTTTCCGAAACATCAAATATTCCTTTCTGGCCAATGTACAAAAGATGGGAATATTATTTACAATTAAATTAAAGTGGTTGCAACACTGATTAATCGACCGCGGCGCAGTTGATGTGCACGTTTTCATTCGTTTGTTACGAATGATTAATTAATAGGCTAAATAATTACGTGCGATCGAATTCATAATTATAACGGAATAACGTTATTAATGTGCGAGTAATTTTCTGATTTATAAATTCTGTTTCCCCAACATGTACAGTGAAATCAAATAATATGGCCCACTGATTGCGATAGGATAAAAGATTCCGAAAAAAAAAAAAAAAAAAAAAAAAGTGGTGCGTACTTTTCCCAGTAGTATGAAAAATGAATCCTTTTTTCCCAATGAAATCAGCAGAGAAATGGCTTACAGTTATCAGACTTGTTGGAAACAACTGTCGCGTGCAACTCGATTCCGCTGAAAACGGTAGTAGTCATTTAGGCCTGTTTTCCCGTTAGTATTTGTACAAGTGGCACTGTTAGTCATTTAATCCCTCTATTGTCTCGACGAGACTTTAAATGAAACGATAAATTTCGAATGAATTTTTCAAGTGTGATTTCATTGCCTGCTTTTTATTAATAACTTTTCTATACACGTCACATATTAGAATTTAACGCCGTATACTGTGAATCCCATATATGCATATGAAAAAAAATATCCGCTTTAGTAGATAAGTGAGTTTACCCACCAATTTATAATTAACTTGGTGAGAATTTTATTTGCAGAGTGACACATGTTTAATTGAATAAAATAAATATTTCTACGTATAAAAACAGTATGGCTAATTTAACCATACATTTATCTAACTTAAGGACTGAATATAGCCCTTTCATGTCAATGAAGATTGCTCCGACTTCAGTGTGCTGACGATTAGATACATTTTTATGGCTGATTCAACCATACAGTGTATGTAAATCAATACTTTCAAATAAATTAATTTCTTAAATTTAAATAAATGGCCTTTATTAGAAAAAAAATAATTTTACTTTATTCCAAATAAATTTTTTCCTTGTTACAACTAAATTTTTTCAAATAAACATATTTATTTAAAATTAATAAATTTTTTCTCTGAGTGCATTGCATGGTTGGAAATGAAATAGTATGCCAAATATGTTTGAAGTGATAATACGAAATAGGCTCAAGCTATTTCATTGATATAAACATACTGCGTGGTTACTTTAATAAAAGTATATGACTGCATTAAAAATGCATTTTTAATTAAAGATATCAACGAGGACAAAACCGGTAAAACAAACATTAAAAGTAGTTTAATAAAAATGTTATAACACTTACTACATTTCTGGACAATTTCTACGGGTTAAATTTTTGCTCCCCATTTGGCCGATTTTTTTCCATTCTCTTCACTTTTTAAATCATTTTCATGGACGACGCCACTCATAACGTGTTTACACCCCTTCCACAACACAAGATAAAACATACTTTTATTTTTACTATACTTTGTCACTTTTTTAAATATTTTTGAACAACTGTCAACCAAAAATTGAAAATGACAGTTGTGTAAACAAATGTTATGTTCTTTTCTTTTTTGAAATTGAACAGATCAGTGAACGAAAACATAAAATAATAAAATTTGACATATGTAGTAAAAATATTAACTTTTTAAATTAAAAAAAAAAATTAAACTTAATTTTTTTTACCCGGGGTAGTAATTGGGCAGAGACCAGTAAAATCTGGCCAATTTCAAGCATAAAACTAGGCCAAATTTTTACTTGGGCATGTGACACTTAGCACGTTTGTAATTTGTTTGAGTTCCCATTTATTATATTATGCTTATATTATGTGATAATTTTGTTTACTTTATTATAAGACCGTCGCGTCCACATTTACGGAAATACTTACGGTATTTAAAAAATAATATATCCACAGAGATGAGAAAAGATGGCTAATCACCTATATATAAAAATAACCGCAACTTTGTTCATTTTCGCGAACTCTTTCGCCGATTCCATTTTCAAACCATCTCCCCCCTCCTATCTCAATGATTGATCCCTAAAATTACTTAGTTCCCAAATTTTGTCGGTAAATATTATGTAAGTAGAACACATACATGACGTCTATTTATCAGTGAGTCAAGTAATTTCGTGGGACTTCAACTGAACGCGGTCTGAGTCGTTTCGTACACTGAGAAAAATATGATAGAGTAAAGTACGATTTGTGTTAGTAAAGCGAATGCATAAGGCATTGCTCGTATGCTCGTGTTTTGTTTTAACACTGTGAGTCCTTTTTACCAACAGTGATAGGACTTTTTGCGTTGACGCTTATAATCATTGGAAACATTGGTTTGAGATTCTCTGATGTAGAATTAAACTTTAAATACCTAAAGAAGACTAGGTAAATAAAAATGACTCGTGGCTGAGTGGTTAAGTTGTCAACATTCAACACATTAGAACGATTGCAATTTGAGTTCATTTCTCGCCGTTGGAAAAAAAAAAAAACTTTCTATGTATAAATAATAGGGATATAATTTTTAAATTTCATTTTAATTGTCCTATCAGTGATAGGACAACTAACTGCTTTTTATTAATAACTAAAATCGCTGCCTTATGCATTCAGATTACAAACATCTGATGAGAAAAATAGGTCACAATAATCGTATATATTCTGAGTATATTTCTCTCAGTGTATGGTTTTCTATCGAACATAAGCACCATGTCGATGAATTTTCCATCTCAAAGGCAGAAAATAATAATAATGGCGAAAAACTTTATTTACTCGTAATTATTAGGTTAATAATTTGTATACACAATCAGTAGTGAAAAGAATATAAAATTGCAGTTTAAACGATAACAATTAAAAAGAAAATACGAATAAAGCAAGAAAATCTTGTTATATTTATTATACACTTTTTACGTATTTGCCAATAAAAAATAGTTTGTTGTTAGTTTGACGGAATGTTTCTATAGCATAAAAGTATGCAAAGAGAATCGATATTTTTTGTTTTGCAACATTCAAAGGGCACTTGATGTGTAATCATTTTTTTCATATAATTTTTTTTTATTTAAACTCTATTTAGCATGAAATAATTAATCTGAGTGTGGAGGTAGTAAAATGTTCGCGTCTCATTAATTTGTATTATTTGACTGATGTGATGTTTGTGGAAATTATTTGTGAAAAATGTGCGGCAGAACAATGGTGGAATTGTATTGTGTCTAAATTAATGAAATGAATGTCTGTTAGCGGAATTGATATTGAGGGTACTACTAACTGTTGGCACAGTGCTGCACGAGGCCACACTGGGCGCATCTATGAGGAGAGGCCGCGCCGCAACTGCAACCGCCCGATTGAACGCAGCAAGCGCAGTCCAGGCTGGACGAATTGAAACTGCATGGGCAACCTGTACTGTTCCATGTCCATAAATCTACTTGGCCTGAAACAAAAATTCATGTTTTTCCGTTACTTTTCAACTGAGTTTTGATTATACATTGCGATGTAATAATACAAAAAAAAGAGAATACCAATTTCGGAAAACAGTGAATAGAAATAAATGTTATATGTATATATATATTTATTTATTAGGTTTGCAAACAAGTCGGAATTGATAGAATTATTATTGGATAAAGATTCGTGATCTTACATTAGAAGTAATTCAACCGGCAAATTCACTTGATTAAAAGTTATTGAGAATGTTGAGTATTGTTGTATTAAAATATATATGGTGAGTTATTTGTGCTCCTGATCTGTTTGTATTGTAGCAAGCAACAACTTCATAATTTTGCCTACGCCAGGTTTATATTCAATGAACGAATAAATAATACTTGACTACACTTAACGAACGTTAAATATATTTATATGATTATATAATATATAATTTTACGTTTGTTAATTTTAATTTAGTTGCATATATAATTTCTTTTTCGACCGTTATTTTTGGACAAGAGACAAAATAAATAACACTATCAGTTGATTGACATTTCGACTTTTATTTAAGTCATTATCAGAATCTGTTGATTTATCTTTTGATTGTTTTTACACTAAATAATTTGCTGGTTACTATTGCTTCTCGCGATTTGTCATTGTTTTGCATAGTGGAAAATTCCTTCTGGGATTGTGTGGGGGAAAGGAAAATGGTTACTGGCGAGATGAGCGAAGCACATAGCTGGCTCGATATATCTGTAACTGGGAAAAAATGGAGGACAGGCCAAGTGCCTGGCGACAGTGAAAATAGAGCGAACTTTATTGCGGTCGTTGGTTTTGGAAATGTGCTCGGCGGGAAGGAGGATAGAATAGAGGGAGCGAGAGGGAAGGCGAAGTGCCTTGACGGAGACGTGGTATCATGTAGCGTTGCCTTTTCCGCACACGCGCCGCGTGAAATCCGACTCGCGGCAACCACTGCGGAGAAATGCTTTCGGTCCTCGCGTCAATAGCCGACAATTAATGTTGAAACAATTTGTCGAAAGTACTGCCGCGCGCCTGATTATTTCGTTACACGATTGGGCGAGATTTCGCACGGAAAAGTCAGCCGCTCACTCGCGGCGGAACAAGTTTCGCCGGAAATAATGCGCCATTGTGAATAAATTAAAATTTCCGCCTTATATATTTTATCGACCGGCTCATCTAGAGTTATTAATTACGTTTAATACAGATTTATGCACGGCAAACTGTAAAATTTAAGAGGGCCGGTTTCTTTATAATTGAAAAAGAGCCATAAAAGTTAATTATTCATTTGATAAAGAAATTGAGGGAGGAATAATAATAATAATAATAATAATAATAAAAAGAGAATAGAGTTTAATTTTCGCCATCATTAATGGGAGAGCATTTCAATTTTAATTACTTATTAGTCGAATTATTTGCAATAATTAGCTTGACGATAAAGGAAGGCTTTTATCGAATTTTCAATTGCATCGTGGAAAATAAACGACATGCGATATGCAAAAACGCATTAGTCGTATGTAATAACTGATACCGCAGGATTGTGTCACTGGGACATGGAATATGCGAAAAATTAATGTACCGTGGCGTTTTCCGGCTGAATAATTCGTATCGTCCACGATGACGTGATGTTTTCATTTTCCGCGTGTTATACGAGCTGATTCTTCGTTGCGTCTGATATCGATGATGCTTATCGTGTCCGCATTACCATAGAGTAATAGAGAAATTGTGATCAGTCCTCCCAAAGGTTGACGCATTATCCGACCTCTGCCGACTCGTTCGTGTAATTCTGCCTATACGCATCCACGACCTTACGCTCGCTCTTCCAATAAACAATTAACCAATCTGCATTTCCCCCATTTATTTATTAATAACCACCTAATTCGACCCATCAGTTCGCGTTCTAATTTACATTTACGGCTCATTAATGATGCAATGAAAAACGCGCAATATTCTCCCCAGCATGCCCACACAAATTTATTACTTGTTGTACACCACATTGAAAAAGCCGTCCGTAAATCCGCCCAGCTTTTTCCCAAAGTGATCGCCGATAAAATACCTTTAACGCGTAATATTTTACCAATCATCGAGCATTTATGTATACGCGTTCGTTCCCTGAAAATTATATTGCAATGTTTCGTATATTGTTTCCAAGATTTTCCTCGTTGACAGTTTTACACATAATACTGTAACCTAACCGTGTTATCGCGTTGATTTTCTGGAAAATAAAAAAAGTAAAAAGTGCACGGAAAAGAATCAACGCGTATGATGATGAATGAGGCCAAATCCTGTTAACTATTTTCTGAGCGTGCAAGACTTAAACTTTCGAATAATCTGAATCATTGATTTGTTCTTAACAAATTGAAGATCTATAACAGGATCGGTAGAGCAGGGGTGCAAACTGGGTATTAAACAAAACAAATGTTACGTCTTAAGCTAGAAGTAATGACACTGCTAAATTCATAATCAAAACGAGAGAAAAATTTATTGCTATTATTATTGATTCAGTATATGAGTCTGGTATTCTTTATGTATGATTAAAAATACTAGAAACAGAATTAAAATGCCATCTACGCTACAAGTTTTTTTTTTCCTGATATTTCTTTAAAGTATACTCTATTCCATTTGAAGTATATCATATTAAAAGGAACATAAACATATCTGAGTTATTGTAAAATATAGTAGCAATTACCCGCGTAGAAAAATTTTAACGCCACAGTAAAAGCCATTACTAATGAGTTTCTCTAAATGCAAAAACGGATAAGAAACAAATGTTTCAATTAATGTAAATAACAGCAATAAAACACTCAGTAGAGCAAGAAATATAGATAAAGCTAGCATCTACGTCACCATTTCTAAAGGTTTCGGTTACATTGTTTAGCTGGTAAACGCGTTTATATCCTATTTATCGCCTATCAATATTCATTGATACCTTAAGAGGTTTGTGGTAATGTGACGGAATCAGATATCAGGCGATAATCATTATTGCTTAAAATTTATTCCATTAAACTATGTTAATAAATCAAACAGAAAAAAATAGTATACGCGAAAGAGTAGTGTGGTTCAGACAGCAGCAGCAATACTCGACTTTTATTATTTTACCAACATTGAAATACATGCTTTTGGCATGCTTTGCACCGAGAGAAAAGTTAAGTTAGAAATTATTATACTATATTAAAAGTAGGGACAACATTTGTTTCCATATTATATTTGTTATATGTTGGAAAGAAGGTTATAAGGTAAACAATAAATATTATTAGACTACATTATAAAAGGTTGCAAGATTGCCAAAACCCCGTTTAAGTCGTATGTTAAATATAACAAGAAGATGAAGTGTGTTCGTACTTTTTGATACAATATAATAATTTTTTTAAGCCAAATATTTTCTCGGTGTAGTGTCTAATCGATTACTATTACTCGTACATTCTTTATGATCATTATTAAATTCAAATAGTTGTGCATTAAAATAATTTTCAGTATATGAGTCTGAATTGCTTTAATAATCATGATATTCAAACTCTTTTAAATCTCTAAAT
Organism: Leptoteleia sp. ZL-2020; assembly: GCA_022817305.1. Lineage (NCBI taxonomy): Eukaryota > Metazoa > Arthropoda > Insecta > Hymenoptera > Scelionidae > Leptoteleia > Leptoteleia sp. ZL-2020. The sequence continues at coordinate 5,591 of JABFPN010002656.1, read as the reverse complement.
TAACACGAATACTCGAATTCATGCATTATAAATTAAGTTTAAATTATAATTAACACGATTGGTAGCAATATATTATAAACGTTTAAAAATGGATAAATGTTAGCTGAAAATTGTTAATTTTAAATCAAATTTCGCCAATATTTTCGAGAAAAAAAGTGTAGCAGCAATTTTTAAATTGATAAATTTACTTATTAATAAGCATGAAATTTAATTTAGCAATTATTTATTAATTCATAGTTTTAATAATAAAATTAATAGCAGCAACGGATTGAACTTGATGAACCCAACAGAGAACGTTGACAAATCAATATTTGTGCATTAAATTTAATGAATTTGCTTCGTATCAAACATTAATAATAAGACATCATTTTGCAAACTTTTTCATAATATTAATTCAGCTCTCTCGTCACATACACTCCCTGTTTTATTTCTACGAAAAAAATTCTAACCACTATTCGTGTTACACTAGAGCATTGAATTCTTAAAACATTAAACTTACTACTGTACTTTTCATCTTTTGCAATTTATCTGTTATGTTTTTTCACTCATTTTGCGTTTTGACATTCTTTTCAAGTTTTTTTCTTTTATATGCAATAATGAATTGTCTAAAAACACTAGTATGAGAAGATTGTGAAATGATGAAAACTTTGCTTATACCGAGGTGTACGAACTATTTCGATGCTCTGCTTTGATATTACATTAGTTCCTGGTTTGAACGAGCGGAAGACGGAAGACGAGTCGGGCCGTTTTTATTATCATTCCATGCCTTGACTAAATAATAAAATTGTAAGTAATAAAAATTATTAGGGAATTACATTTTAATTCCGATAAAATAAAGGAGACGAGATAATTGGAGTGTCTGACTTGATGGAAAATGAAATTCTATGGAGAATGATTATGCAAAGGAATTGACAGAGCACGATTAACGACAACGTAGCCCTTTTTACGCGAAGGAAATTTTCCGGTCAGCGTGTTACTTAACATACTGACCTCATTTCCATAAATTTGCATTGTAATAGATTCCGTTGATTCATCCGCCCTGTTTTACCTGTACTGCATAAATACGTGCGTCGTATGCGGGCGTATGCTTTCGTTCGTTTGATTTTCGATTCGCATGTTTGTTCGGTTTAATGACTCTCCTCAGAATTAAGTGGAAGAAGCATAATAGCTTCGAATTTTTGTTTTAATGTTTTCAATCAATGAATTCACCCTGCAGCATTCCAAGTAATCAGTTACAGTACTTGGCGCTTAATCGAACGAAAAAGCAGAGTATTAAAACTGTTCATGATAATTGGAAGTATTTATTTTATTGATAATACGCGCATATATTCCATTGGATCAATTTAACGGAATGCGCATTCGAAATTTACGCAAACGTCACAATTTGGAACGATCCAAAGTGGAAATTATGGATATGGGGCTCTCGTTTGGAATCCAGGTTGCCATTCCAAGTCCCCGTCAGGTGTCTTCATCAGGTGAATTGCATATTGTATATGGAAGCGACATAGAAGCGACCGGACCCCTTGGTCGGTTTACCTTGATTAATCACATCTGGTCTAGACCGGGCAGTAATTAGGAATACATAGGGTAGTTATTATAACAAAAATAAATATTTGGTAGAAATTAAACTTTCATTGTCCAGATCAAAGTACTATTACACTTAGCTATGGACAGTCATTACATACTAGAAGTTTGTCCATCCTCAAAACTACATTTTAGTCATTTGAAGAGAACTCCTGACTAGTCCATTGTGTAGCCATACGTAACGCCCCACGATTGCCCGATCAGGTAATCTTTCGCATTGCCAACCTATGGCCATTGTTGGTGGTCCTAACCAAGAAAACCAAGGACCGGTTAGAGCTTCCTACCTTATCCTATTATTTGCGACTTGTTAACAGTTCTTCTTCGCCAACTAATCTCTTTTTTTAAGTTTAATTAATAAATTTAATCAACCCTGGCAGACTATCATATTACAATAATATCTCTCATTTTTTGTTTTCTTTTGTGTGTGTGTGTGTGTGTGTGTGTGTGTGTGTGTGTGTGTGTGTGTGTGTGTGTGTGTGTGTGTGTGATATTGTAACATTTGTGCATTTCCGCCGGTAAAGAGCATTTAATTAAGTAATGTACAGTGAAATATAGTGGATTCAGTGATGGAGTATTTACATATACATATAATCCCATTATCCGAATCCCTATAAACAGTTTGGGAGTCCGGTGAGAAGAGAAATATGAAATACACAAGTTGTCTAATTGCTTTAATCATGTATGAAGCAGTCGACAATTAATTACCTTTATCGGTTTAGTATTACAGTATATGCACGCATGCATGCACGCACGCACGCATGCACATACATACATACAATACACCATCAGTTGCTTTGAAGTATGGCAGCACAATGGATAATGCCGGCGAGGTATGGTAATCGGATTAGCATAATCTGGAGAAGCAGATTTGGCTCCTTATACTTGACTTTGATACGAGCCACTCTCTCGACGAGAAAATGCCAATATCTTGTAGCGGATTTTGTTTTTCGCAATTAATTCGTTTGCTATAAAGATCGCTCGGTATTATTAAACGAAAACAAAAGAGAACCGTTCTTTGTTTAGAGGGAGCCACCTCCGAGGAGAATCTCTTATCATTAATTAAAGTCTTTGCCACTGAGCAAACAAAAACCAGCCGGCCAACAATTGCATGATTATTAAGACTGTCGATTTTTTTATTAAACGAGTCGGCAGCTTTCGTTGTGAAAATCTTTCTAATCAAGATTATGCAAGTGTGAAAAGCTTTAAGTGAAAAATCTGTCGACTGCAGTAAAATAACCTGGATCACTATCTTAATGATCAAATTTAGATAACTGAATGAAGCATTTCGTTGGAGATAGTCGAGTAGCGAAACTTTTATGCAAATATGTTTCAATTAAAATTATTCATTATCAAGACGATCGTTTGACGTAGACACCAAGTCCAAGATAAGCAGAAAACTAATTAATGTATATATAAAAGTGACGGCATTCCAAACGAGTGTACAGTTACGATGATCCTAACACATTCAGATGATTATCAAAATTTACGTTTTTAAATAATTGAAATTTTATCCGTTTTCGTACCACAAATTAATACCTCAAATAATCGTCTTACGATTATACCCTAGCATGAAAATAATAATACAATTATTTATGCCAATAAAGCAAAATTATTTTTCTCAGCGTAACAACTTTTCTCTTTACAAAATATTTAAATCATAAAATGTTGAGAATAATATAATGCCAATTATGAATAGCTAATTAAGCTTTGATATGCTGGAAAAATTAAGTATTCAGTTATTTCAGTGAGCCTGAAGAAAAGCATTTTTTCATAATACAATCATTGCATTGCATTTTATTCCATCTTAGTATTTCTTTAAATGTAAATAGACGTTCTTATTTATTAATTTAACTTCTGGCATATTTATCAGTATAAATCCCAGAAATATTGTTAGTATATTATTGGGCGATTAAATATTCTTTAACATTCTACTGATATTTGTAGGACACCCTACTCCCACTGTGAGTGATATATTAAACAATGAAACAGTTTCTTGTATGGTACACTGAGAAAAATAAAATAATAAAAGCTACTATACTTTCTGGCATTCTGAGACTCTATGTGTTAATGTTAAGAACATTACCCGACAGTCTGGTAAACGATGTCACTTTTTCGAATATTAATTATCAGAACTATAGTACTTCTTCTCACATTGCCGAGCATTATTTTATACAGGAACACATAGAGTCTAGGATTACTATACTATTTTTCTCAGTGTCTTTGAAAAACGTCTAGAGCGCAATTCGTTCACATTAGTAGGACAAACCGCTCAAATATTATTTCTTCGTTGATATATAACAAAATACGGGAACTATGAACCCACTTTTTTAGTGGGTTCTAAAAAGTCATTTTGGTCCTTTGGAGCACCAACCGAATTTTCAGACTTATAGGAGGCGCAAATGTGCACTCCGAAGGACTATATTATCATCTACAAGGAAACAATCCTCGTACTTCTAAATTATGTAAAACATGTTTTCTGTGTATTTTTTACGCTGGTTATGATTATCTAAGAAACCCGATTGGGACCACATCGGAACCCGACGAAATAACCAGACCGGGGAACGATCGGGGTGTAGCGCCCGGTATTCATATGGTCCCAGTTGGGATGCCATCTTACAAATAGACACCAATGGTAATCCGGTTGAAGCCCGGTCAGGCTGAAATCTAGTTGCCCTAACACAAACAAACGTGAATTTTCTATGATATTTAGGTTGGGGCTCAACTAAGTCGAAATGAGGTGGCCAAGTTGTTAACATATAGAATTGCTATTTTTATAAAATAATTCAACAAATTTTAATCATAATGATATTCTGTAAGTATAATGCTCGAATAAAGTTTATTTTAATTATATTTTCGTGTACGTAAATAACTGGGTGCCAAACAAAAGATGTCTTATTTTGAGGTTAGATTTACGATATTTGAAATATATATTAGAGGTTTATTATCCTTATGAATATTGAAAAAATAAAGTATTTTAATTTTTATAATATACAAATCTCTGTCTGTAAGTTTCTATATAATGTTTTTAATATAGAAATTTGACCAGAGACTGACTGGATATTCAATTAGGATCAAAGGGAAGGTACCTGGTAGGGGTCTGTTAGGGTTATCTTGCCAGGGCCCGAAAATGTTAACATTACCGGGAAATGTAGTGTGGCCCCGGTTAGGTTCAGTCATGGATGCCATTAAGGATACCCGGTTGGGGCCATAAGTATGCCCGGCGTTACACCCATATATAGAGCCCGGTTTGAGTGCCCGGTCGGACCCCGACCGCGAAGCATGGATGCCCAGTCGGGACCGTATTTCAGCCCGGTTTAAGTTCTACTAGGGTAAGTGCGACGATTTGATTAGAATGGCTAAAGGGAATTTTTATGACAACAATATGAAGCCCGGTAGGTAAGCCTGCATAATCTTTTTACGTTCGAATTTCAGGACATTGTACATAAATCAGAGAGAAACTTTTAACAAAGTGTCATTTTTACGATCTATCTTTGAGATGTGGACCTCGAGGAAAGTTGTGGCGAGGGAGGAGGAGGATGAGGAGGAGGAGGGGGCGCATTTAGTCTTTGAATTACGAGGCGAAAGCGTGAGCGGCTATTCTTTGTGGTTCCCTCGCCAAAATTTAATGTATGAGTGATAACTCGCTTCATAACCATGCATTAGCGGCGCACGCGTGATTTATTCGTTTGCCCGGCCTCGGTCATACGCGACGGTGCTACGCGAAAACTTGGCAATTTCGCGCGTCCAAAATCGCGCGAACGCGCGGGCCGCGCGCAATGAATAGCGGCTTAGTGACCGCGCTAATGTACGATTTGGAATTCGAGTGTGCAAGACGTAGCGCCGCGTGTTCGTTTGTATATTTCTCGAAATCTCTCGCGCTCCAGGGCGCCGCTTGAATTCGATTTTCACAGATCGGTGAATGCCGACGAAGAAAACTCGCCTTCGTGCCACGACTCACGGACCAAAGAAAGAGAATGAGAATGGTGGGGGGGGGGGGGGGGGGGAGA
>JABFPN010002655.1:0-21216 GCA_022817305.1 Leptoteleia sp. ZL-2020 | reverse complement strand
ATTTTTTTTTTTTTTTTTTTTTTTTTTTTTCAACGCAAAAACCAATCTAAACGACGAAACAAAAGCGTGGCCTGCAATGCTATCCCGATTGAAATCGCTACGCAAATCGGCTTTGTACGACTCTCCCGGTGTCAACCGACGACTTGCGAGAAAGTTCGCGCATCCGCCACGGCCGGGTCCGGCGAAAAATCAACGAAGAGGGGAGGGTGAAAAAAAAAAAGAGGGTCGCACTCTTTCCTCGGTGCGATATTGTATGGGTACGAGAGTGCCCACGAGAAATTGATACCCCCGCTTCTACTCGGTTTGTTTGAAAATTTATGTTTTAACTCGCGCGGTGCGTTCGTCATTCACCACCTACGAATTCGCGGCGAAAGGAGATACGGCGCGCGGCCTACTTCGCATCACTTTGTTCACTTTATTTCTCATAAACGTCGATACGTCGGCTCGCAAATCGTCTGCCTTTTAATTAAATCACGCGGCTGCGAATGGAAAGGGAAGGTGGCAGGGGTGGGGGGGGGGGGGTTGAAGAAACGTCGCGTTTTCAGTTGGGCGACAACGAGCGACGCGCGTAATTGATTAATGGAATGCCGATGACGAGTGGCAGGTTGTTATTATGCTAATGCGCCGGCGAATTTCGTGGCTTATGCAATTCCTCGGGCGTTCGACCCAACGTGGGATCTCGCGAGCGAATTTGTTTTTTTTTTTCTTTTCTTTTCTTTTCCTTTATTCCTCTTATTCTTCTCGTTCAACCGCAGCCTGCAATAATTTATGCAAATTTCCGACCCGCGCGGATTAACCGAGCTTCAACTCGCTCGGGTTACTTGATACTTTCGGTAGGAAGACTCTCTCGCGCCACATTCGGCTCTTGATCTGGTTTATGCAACGCCCGACCTGTTCGCCAGAAATCATACTCGATCTTATGCGTTGACGTTCTGATTTTCGCTGACGATCTTTTGTCTTTCTTTCTTTCTTTCTTCCTTTCTTTCTTTTCTGTTTCTTTTCTGTACAAGTGCACTGTGAATATTTGTTCCTTTTTTTTTATCCTCACTAGTTTTCATGTATGCAATTATATATAGCTGTATATGTTTATGCCCACGTAATAATGAAAGGACAGCAAGAGCACGGCAAAAATGTGGCAATAACGCAGATAATATGATTTGTGGTTGATCGGATTTTAATATTTTATTTAGTGTTTATAATACCGAGGTTTTATTTCTTTATTTCTCAATCGACCGCGTCAACTTTATTTCCTTTAATTCCTTTATTACGATTAATTTTCTTATTTAATGAATGGTAACGGAATAAATTATAACTGAATGGTGATAAATCTACATAATAAATTATGTTTTACATAAACAAGGAAATGTTATAAACAAATTTTATACATGTATAAATAATTTCGTTATGTCGTTAAGCTCGAAAAAGAATTCTACGGGGACTTTCTTGCTGCTGGTGGAAAGCATATAAAACAAGTTAAATTGCTTCATAAAAAGAAAATAATAACTTATCATTCGTAAGCAACAGTTGTAAAAAGGACGTGGAATTGGTTTCTAATCGAGTTAAATTTTGAATGCAACAGACGTATAAAAGAATTGTCATACAATGTGTGAACAAATAAATACTTTAAACATACGAAGGAACGACATATTAAAATTTAATAGATGAAAAAAATAAACCATTTTGAGTATCTTAATAAAGGTAAGAGAACTGTTTTTTAAATGCAGAAAAGTAGCTAGCTTATAATTTTTTTGCAGAAAACTTTTTAATCTTCACTTTGATAATTTTACATAAAGTCTCTTACACTTTTATGAAACGTTTGAGTGGTATTCAATTATTGTCACTGTTAAAGAACCGTAATATTTAAATTAAGCAACATTTGTTTTTAAATTAATTATCCAATGCCATGAAAAATTACTGCATTTGAAAATAGAATTTAATTTGCGTCTCGACTCTTGTCTTTAATTATATCCACTTAAATGTAGCAGTCCAGTTTAATTTGATAAAATTTACTCGGGCAAAATTTCATTATATTCGTACAAAAATAATTTCCTACCTGATGGTATGCGACGCCACATTTAACCAAAAGCTCATTACATCCGTGACAATTGCGCGCGCTTGCACTTCGCCACCGCCAATTCTGATTATTTGCAATTGGCAAACTGGAAAATAACAATTTCCATTTGACCCATTGATTATTGTCAATCAGTCATCCCCATTTCGCAGTCATTTTGCGCGCAAAGCTCTACGCGAAGTAACAATAAAAACAATTTTGCGCTCAATTGCACCGGCAATTCGTGGCGTAAAAAAATGGCGCCCGCAGAATTGAGCTGCGCGAGTAATTGACTTTGCGTCGACTTACGGAGTGCACGAGCACTTTGAACTTGAAATTGTTTAAAGACTTATTTGCAGTCCAGACGCGAGGTCAACGTCATCAAGCGCGGCTAATTTAAAGCTGCCGAGTGCATCTGCCTGCGCCTCGCTCGTGAACAAAATAGACGTCTGAATGACTTTCCTATCTGTCCCGATACATAAAAGAGTTCGCGGAATCGCGCTCGAAGATACCACTCCGTGGACCGAAGGCGCGCTCGTCTTTCACGAATTCATTCCGCTTTGTTCGTAATTGAGCGGTATTGTGCTGCCCCGGATCCGATTTCCAGTCCAATTTGTCGTTCGCACTTGCGCATGATAAAATGTAACAAAAAAATTAGTCGATCGCGTTGTTTATGTAAAAAGATAGTTTGATTACTTTCATTAATCATTATATTAATTTTTTTCTGAATGTATAATATTCATTAATAGAAATAATAATTCATAAACTATTTTTGATGTAGAACTTTTTGCATATTCTCACATATTATTATCAGTCTTCTAAAATTGTATTATAGGTGAATTTTAGAATTAAAGTACCCGTCAACAAGTGTCTCTTGTATGTCAGAGTGGTAAGGTGTTTCGCTTCCAATACGTAAATCGCGAGTTCAAATCTTAATGGGATTAAAATATGTTAGACCTTCCGGCTACCAACATATTTTACCTTTTCCTACTTGTTTCAAAACAATATATCCCACTCAACTCGAAAATAAATATTTTAAAGTTGGCAGTTATTCGCCTTTGGCTCAGGGTACCAATTAAAAACCACTTATATCCTCGTATAATTAATGCACCGCGTCGCTCAGTGTAATTTCACAAAGCATATATTTTTTTTCGTATTAAAAAATTCCAAGCCAATCGAAAAAATGTCCGGGTATTTAAACGCAACGCCGTCACCTTCAAAACCACAAATCGCAGGAAATCTACAAATCGAAACCTACTTCGCCAATGATGTAACGGGCATAAAGCGCAGAATGCGGGCACTTACGATTACGCGGCGAGCATAATCATAACCGTAAGGTCCGCGCGTAACAACATTGACGTCTGATTAATGCACGCGTTTATGTAATTTAATGAGCCGTGAAATACGGCGTGTAATCGGCGGAATTGTCGAAAAGCGCGGATCGGTTCGTACCGCGGCTCTAATCCCGGCGGCATCAATTTAATAATTTTAATTCGCCGCTGATTACAGGTGACTCATTAACGGGGCGCGCGCACATTTGCCCGGGACTTTCTCTTTCGATGTAACGGTCCGCGCCCGTGAGTGCGACGCGAGAAATCGTGCCGCGCCGGGATTTCCTTATCCCTTTAATGTGAGGTTATCGCCCAACATTTATTACGGGTATAAACACAATGTCGCGTCATTTTTTTGTCCCCCGTCGCCGACAAAGTCGCGCGAATAAATTAATTCGCGATTATTTATGCGCGCCCGACGGCGCTCGTTATCGCGCTCCGTTTCCTTCTTTTTTCTTTCTTTCTCTTTTTTTTTTTCTTTATTTTCTTGTTTTTTGTTCAACCAGTCGCGTTATTTATTACGTGCGAGGGTTAATTAAAATTGCGCGATCGAACGGTTGCCGCGCGCCGTGTACGGTGGGCTTTTTGCGCTTTCGAAGATTCGGGGTTGCGCGGGCGCAAAAAATTGACGGCCGCGCGGATTGAGTTACGAGCGCCGATTCATTGAGTATGCGTACACGCAAACGGCTGTACCACGATCCATCCGTTAATGAACAAGATACTTTCGATGTTTTTTTCGCGACGAACAGTGGAGCGGAGCCGATTTTACGACGCATTTCATTAAGCCTCCGTGTGCGAATGGGTCTTCGTGGATTCGTCCGCAGATTTGCATTCTTTTCTACGGCGTTTAGATTTTTAATGTTGATAAATTGGAAACATTGAAACAAGTGGCAACAATAATTATGCACAAACTGAGGGAAGTTTATTTCGCGAATGATTGTTGTTTTGGAAAGTATATAAATATTAATAAATGTCCTGAAAATTTAAAATTTACCGTCTCTTTAAATATTAATGATAAAATAAAACGAATTTTTTATCTGATACTTTGACAGGTCAATGAATATTATTATTTAATGTAGGAAACAAAAAAAAAAGATGATAATAAAAATGGCATGCACGTTATTTTCATACGATCATTTCCGGATTATATTGCAATTTCACCCTTGACTGACAATATGCTATATTTAGAACAGCAATCAATTGTATATTGAGATAACTGAAACATGAAATTCCACCTAACCACAGTTAAATGCATTTCCGTACTACATTATTAACAACATTAAATATTTTATTAATTATCGAAATACAGAAAACGCGTATTTATTTTTAAAAGTTATATTGAGTATGAAATAATTAATCCCATTAATGATGTAATAATTGAATTGCATATCAAATTATCATGACAAATCCAGTATTTTATTGAATTTCAATTTTGTTTGAAAACGTGTTGACCCCATTATAAAATCATTCATTTTATAATTTGAGTTATTATTTAAAACTAATATGACCTTCCGTTAAATATGACGAAAAGTTTGACTTAATATATATGTCAACATAACATTTTATTGTTTTTGAAGCATCGCAAGTTTTTAATTAATGAATAAAGTTGAATGAAATGTTCTCATATAACATTAATAAATTTGACATTTTAAGAGTATATATATAATAGTCCTACCAATGGTTGTAAATAAATTTACGACTAAACAATACATTGGGATCGCCTTTGAAATGCAGTCGTTCCCCTAAATACAAGCGAAACGTCCCAAAAACGCGCGGTTTTATATGTAATCATATGCGAAGTGTGCCACGGGATTTCGGTGCGATGGTCCTGCGAGATAAGTCGATTCGGCGTGTGTAAATCAGCGCAGGTTATTCGCTGAATAACTGCACGCCACTAAATCTATTCTGGCAGAAAAGAAATACGCACACTTCCAGGCCGCGAAATCATCGAGCGCTCGTAAATAATGGGCATCCTTAATTTTTTATCCCTTTGGCCCCGCACACCACGCAGTTTAATATCCAAAAGCTTTTTATTTTTCTTCTTCTTCTTCCTTTTCTATTTTTTTTTTTTTTCTTTTTCATCGCCGAGTCCAAAACAGTTTCGAACCTTTTGTCCTCGTGTCAAAATTCTAAAATAGTGATTTACGCACATTAACGAAGGTCACATTTAGACTCCTTTTACTAAACAAGAAGAATGCTCATAATATTTAATGATGACATTAGGCTTCTATTTCTAAAGTGTTGGACAAAATAGGAAAAAAGAACAAAATTCGATGCATTTTTCGTTTCATTTTAAACAATTCCAAAGGCAATTTAATTTTGCCTTCGAAAGTGGTATTCCGTATTAAAATTTCCTTACTAAATACTTTCATCGAAATATTTTCTTACAGACTGCACAACTCTCACATTCCTGTACATTACTATTATTATTTTTACCATTACTTCGGTAATTTCTTTTAAATGTCAACTCTAAAAACGTCTCCCCGTTTTCAATGACGCGATCGATCAATCATTACAATCCACCGTGTCATTCCGTCGCACATTCCCTTTCGTTATCCGGCCATAAAGAAGGCCGGGAAACGTTTTTCCGATTCGCCGGAGAAATCTAAATATCTCTCTCTCTCTCGATTTTGACGTAACTCCCTTTTAATTTTGAAGCGCGTAAACATTGGAGTTTTACGATCGCGTTCGGCGTTACCGAATGAACGGCTGGTGTTGTAACGAACGCGGTTATCATCCGCATACTTGTGATATCATAAAAAGAATGAAAGAAAGAAAGAAAAAAAAAACCAAGAATATAATAAAATTAACGCGAGTGCGAAGTTCGTTGGCTCGCGGATTGGTCGGCTATTGAAATATCCGCGAACAAAGCGAGCTGGTACAAGCTGCACGCGCGATAAACCGTCTATCGCATAACACGAGGTTGTTTTGTAAAAAGGGACCAAAACATCAGCAGCGATATGTGTCATATATGTATATATATATATATATATATATATATATATATATATATTCGTACGTACAATTGTGTATCTATGTAACGTGTACGTGTGTGTGCGCTCGTATATCTCGTTATTCTGAAGTAATTTATATAAATTCGCGTAAATTTATGAGCTGAAATTTCTTAGCCTCGAATTACAACAGGTAGGAAGTCGGCGAAAGTGAAATTGCATTGTTGGTCAAACTTGATTTTTGCGATGCGGTAGAAGGATATTCTAGATTTGTGGTAGCTCCGCTGCGCTCGTTGCATTCTGTGGGAATTGAATTGAGGGAGTTTCAACGTCGTAAATTCATTTAAATTGGTATCCTGAGAGGAAAAAAAATTATTTTATTCTTTGTTTTCGTGTCAAATTTTAACGCCAATGCGCGTGTAAAAAATTTTTTACTTTACAATCAGCGTCGTTCGGTTAACACGAAACGCGTTTGTTTATGCCACTATTTCTTTTTTTTTCTTTTTTCTCAGTGGGTGTAAGAATTTTTGTTGAACTTATATCGCGATGAAGTTATATTTACTTTTTTTTTTTTATAGAGAAATGAATAGTAATGAATTCGTAGCTGTTTCGAGAATTAGTTTAATAGGTTCGAAGTCGTTTGATGATTTGGTAATAAAAGTCCGGCGCACTTATTTCGCGTTAATACGGGTAACTATTTTGCTGTAAAAAAGTGATAAATGTTTGAATGAAATTTTCAAAAATGAGCACTGAAACCGGAGAAGTAGTAAAACGGATGGAAAATTTTATTGCAAGTCACGTTAAAATTTTATTAGATCGACATAAAAGTAAGCAGCAAATTTGCCTGGGTTTCGCGTAGGATTTTAGTGCGCTAATTGAGCGTGAATTAATAGATGAGAATAATAGTGATTGATGCACCTTTTACGTATTAATATAATTACTACCATTTGATTGATTAATATATTAGCACTTATTTATTTGGTGGCTAATTGTTGGTCATATTTTTCGGTTTATAATCAAAATAAAATGTATAATTTTAAAGGTAGTTCCGCATTGTTTAATCAAATTTTAATGAAAGTTTTTTTTTTATTCTACTGCCTACACAAATGACATGTATATAACTTTTACATAATATAATATAAAATGTAAATTACAATTCTATTCAAATGTAATATTCCGTAATCAATGAAAAATTAAAATAACAAGAATTAACAATCTGCACTTAATATATGATGAAAATTTATATTAATCAAAATTTGAATTAAATCTAAAAATGGTCGTTGTTACACTGTCTCATTTTTTAGTGAAATTTACTTTCTTAATAAATCATTAATTATAAGCAAATTCATGTAATGAGCAGAATTTCAGTTAAAATACAGTTCAAACAATGCAAGAACGTGCCAATTCATAAATATTTCTATTTCATAAAAATTTATATAAATTTGAAAAAAATTACTTTTTTCTTAAAGGCATTGAAAGAAAACTTTTTATACAGCATCAATTTATTCAATGTATCCTTGGCAAATTAGTAAAAAAAGATCTCGAAAATCGCTCATGAAAATTGTATCATCATCCCCCTACAATAATCAATTACGTCACAATGCTCTAAATTCGGTAAAATTTTTGAATACAAAGTATACCTAAATATATTTCAGCGCAATGACAAATGGGTAACGTTGCCTTGCTTCGATTCATTTGTCAACCGAGAGTCGTCAAATAAAGAGGACCATTACGGTTAGTGTCATAAAAATCGCTCGACTTCCTTCTCCCTTAATCTCGCTTTATTCCGTGGGTCGGGTCTCTCTCGACAAATACAAACACCGGCCGAAAAGTTATAGATAGTTTGGATTTGGCGAGCGCCAAAGGCGGCCCCTTTATTCCCGTCTCACGATGTACAGCACGCACCGGCTTTCTTCGTGTCCGCTCCTCTTTTTTTTTTTTTTTTTTCTTGGCTTGGTGCGCCGTATGAAATTCGTAACATAACTTTTTCTTTCCTCCTGCGGCGGCACGAACACTTGCCACCGACGTTTCCTGAATTCGTAACGTGACTTCGAAATGCGGCCCACAAATGGCCGACGCGGGATAATAGACGCGCGGTCACGAGCCGCGAATGCCGCGCAGAAAGGAAAAGTGGCGACATTCTTTTGTCGCAGCTTATAATCGCCGGAAAATTTTTCGTTTACACTCGCTTCCCGGAAAAGCGATCGTTTCTTCTTCTTTCTTGTTCGTCCGCCGGCATTGTGCACGCTGACCCGAGTAAATTGCCATTTAATTGTCTGATTTGGAATTCGGTGCAGTCGGAGTGAATGATCAAATTTTTGGGAATACGCTTGTAACTAATTCGAGAGATTATTTTGCTTTTGATTCGTGTTTTGTCTTTATAGCCGAAGTTGTAAAATTATTTATTATTATTAATTGATAATTGTTAATTATATTGGTAATTATTCGGTGCAGCATCCTCTCCAATATATACTTTTTATATATTGAAATAATATATGTGAAAATGAAAATATATGTTAGGGGATGATCAATCGAATAATTATCTTTATATTGCTAATTAGTAATTAATAAATGTTTTTACAAGTCAATTAAAAACAAAAGCAAATGATTTCATGCAATAAAATAAAAACTAAAGAATGATAATAGAGAAGTTTACTTTAGAAAAAGCTGCAAATTAGCATAAATATATAAGAGTTAAAAATTATCGTCAAACACGTCACGGGACTTTTCAATTATTAAATTACATGGAAAGTTAAGATTAGATCTATGTAACTACATGGAGAAATAAGAATATTATAACGTAATTTATTTTTGGAACCATTATTCCAGTAGGTGGAGCTGATGACAGTTTGTACAGGTTCTCCGCAAGAGATAACGTATTGGGGGGTGCTATAATAAGGAGGGTGGGCGGGGCAATTTATGTTTGAAACTGTGGAATCGAGTCAGAATGAAGCGTTCATAATAGCTGGACGATTATTATTTTTTATCTTTATTTTTATCAGCCGTTTCAAAAGGCTAACCCATCCATTTTCTAGCCTTGTATCCAGCCGAAATCCAGCTGTTTTTTTTTTCCGCGCGGTGCGCGATTTAATTCCGTTTATTTAAAACGTGAGAATCTGATAATGCGTTTATATAATTAACAGCGGTTTTAATTTTCATCAACCGTATCCTATAATTTAGCTTAATAAATTGGCGCATTTTTGCCGCGCGATAATTGTAAAGTAATCGCGGCGGTAAAGCGAATTGCGTAACGCGTAAATTGTATAATTGTAACGCGGGATGTGGGTACGCGAACGGCGTACGGGGCCCCGGCACACACGGGTGTAAGTCCGCGCGGTAGGTATACGCCGCTTAGACAGTAGATAACGCATTCCGAGTTGAAAAGCGCGATTTGTTCGCTCGCGATGTGGCGCGCTGATAAAGTTCAGTAAGCATATCGCGACGGAAGTCCGTACACGTACAAGCAACGAGGTGACGAGATCCTGAATCGCGGCTTTAACGACTTCAGGGAGGGCGTTAACGAGGGCATTTACACCGAACGTTTAAACCGCCACGTTGTTTCCTTTATCCAAGTGGCATCTCATTTTTGCACGAATCAATCCATCCGATTCGAGCCGCGATTGTTTCGCTAACCGGCAATAAACAATTGAATAGTGATTACAGTGATATTACCAACATTTAATTCAACAATTCTGCACCGTTTATATTTACCTTCAGCAGTTTGTTTATTGCAATTTAAATTACTTTACCAAGATCACTCGTATATTTCTCACTAAGTTATTATTTTCTTACTTAAATAAAATTTATAAGAAGGAACAATTTTGGGTAGTGAATTTTGATTATTATTATAATTGAATATCAAGTGCTATTAATTTTATTAATTAAATGTTTTACTGTAGTAATAATGTAAAAATTAATGGATACAGTCTTCATTAAAGTATTTACGCGTTGATAAATTCGAAAGACTTTGTTTTATTTCGCGTAGCATGAAGGATGGTCACGGCGAACTTCCGACTTTTCGAAACGTTGACGTGGTAAAATGCAAAATTACTTTGCATTAAATAGAAGAAATTGTTGCGCGTTCAAACATTCGCAAATGTTTTTCGGAAGCGCGTTTCTGGCAGTTCCAAGGCACTCGGCACTTTGATTAATATTGTAATTTACCACGTTCAAAGCCATAACACATCTCCGTAAACTTAAAGCGGATGACGTACTAGGTAAACACTAAATATAACGCGGCGAATCCAACTGATGAATTATATAGCAATTCCGCGCGTCTACAAAACGAAATGTAATTATTTTTGACTTCCCTTTTTTTCATTCCTTGTTTGGCGTCAAATAGAATAGCAAATTTTGCCACTTTGGAAAATAACGCGTCGTTGGAGGTGGAAAATAAATTGATTTTGAGTACAGGATGCGATGGAATAATGAAACAGAGAATGCATAATTAACTAATATGGAATTTTGATACATAATACATATTTCATTCTAATGTATAGTCGTCGTTAAAACTAATAAGCATATTACAACAATTAAACAACCGTTTATTATCCGTGCAAATAATAATCTTTTTGTGAATGAAAAATAAACAGTCCCTTCCATTGACTCAAGTCCAAATATTTCATCACTGAGTAGTCACTTGTTCCAAGTTTTTCACGCTTTTAGCTCGGTTCGTTCACTCCGAGACAAGACTTGGTTGTTTTTCGCGTAAACATTAAAAACGCAGACGAACAATGCCGCCCTATGGAGAAGATGGCATATCATTAGAATTCAATTATCGATTCCAGCGGATTCCAGTAAATCCTCAGCGTGGTTACACGACTGCGTGAGAAAATTTAACGCAGCAATTTTAAGGCAAAGGATGCTTGGGAATCGCCAAATTTAATTAATCATTTCACTCCTTCGTCCACGGTCATAACCTGCCATCTAAAGTATAATGTCAGTAAAGTAGAAAACGGGCCTATTCGTTTAAGTATTGAACAGCGGGAAGCTACGAAATCATAATATCGTGCTGGGCCACGACGATGCCATTCACGTGGACCCTGGTGAACATTATAGTTAAAAGTTTAAATGGTAACTCATCGGAGATTTCCAAAATCGAATTTTGATCCGAATTAAATTTAACTTTGGAGACCACAAAGACTTTCAACACTTTTCGCTTAATGTAAACGTTAAGATGCCGTTTGATCTGTGGCAAATTTTTGTAAAATTTTATTCTTTCGGTCTGAGGTTTTGTCAAATGTGCCAAGCTTATGTTGTAGCTCTAAAATGTTGTTAATAGTCTCTCTTGGAGTTATTAATCCAAACAGTTTGATTTCTTGAAAATAATATTTTCATGTTAAAACCCGTTCCCGATTAAAATTTCTCTATTGTTTCGGGCTTTTTTCCCCGCTGTTTTTATTTCGCAATCACTCAAATGTGTCGCTTTCGAAAATATGCCCAGCTCCCTTGCACATTGTTTAATTCATGCAACTGGCCGCTCGTGATTCCGTCCCGAATGTGTCGCACGTTTTTCAAAACGTAAGCCCCGTTTCGCGCTGTTCCCGTCACGGAATAACTGTCATTTAAGGAATATCAATTGACAGGGGAGAGCGTAATTGCGAGTTTCGGCAAATATTTTATTACCACAAAAAGGCCGTAAATTATGAGCGACCACACCCTCGTTCGGTAATGGTTTTCGTCACCAGCAATAACGTATTCCGAAGACCTCAAATGATACGTTTCGTGGTAGTTAGCGGCTAGCTTCGCAGTCGGCTCGCACTCGGAGGTGTGGCGGACCGCAGACGCAACGAACGCTCGTTCGTGTCAACCTCGCTTCGACCAATTTGCTTTAACATTTTATTGCGCTTATTTTGGAAATTAAGACGCTGCAATGCACCACGGTAAATCATTTATGACAATGCCAAGGGAAAATCCATTTAATTCTTGGTAAAGTTTTTATGGAAATGTGGCGTAATGTGGTATAGGTATGCGGACGAAGATTCGGTAACGAGTGCAATTTAATAAGATTACAAATATTAAATTTGATGACATTTTTGAACGTATATCAAGTGTGCTCCTTTCTTTTTGACAGTTCAATGCATAGGGTCAAAATGTATAGTATTAAAATATCCAAAGAAGAGTAGAATTTAAAGATATTTGCAAAAATGAAGAAAAAAATTGAAATTTGCGTTATAAAAGTATATATATAGTTATAATATGGTGCTATGCGGTATCAAATTTTGTTTTTAAAATAACAAATGTAAAATTATATGGTAAAAAAAATGAATTTGATTATACGGAAATTTAAAATCAAATGTTCAAAGAATGCCAAGCTGGTAAAGTTCAAAGCTACACCCGAAAGTATTCGAAAGTTTATAATCATAATCTAGAATTTATAAGAACAAATAGAATAAGGAATTTGTGATATTTGTATTTTATATTACATGAAATCGTACAATCGCAAACACTCCATATAAATATAAAGTAAACCGGCAATTTCTACCGTATTCGCTAATAATTTCTCCTTCGCCTATTGTTCAAATATTGTTTGAACAATACTCCTGGAACATACGCGCGTTTATTCGTTTTCTTGTTCGGTTTCGCTCGTGCCACCACATTCGACCTCCACTTTCCACGCCTAAAAAAAAAAAAAAAAAACCGACGACTTTCAATTTGGAAGTCATAATCCGGCCGCAATACAAACGACATCGTCAAATAAACGTCGACCTAACGCGCCTTTCTCCTCCATTGTTTATAATGCGTAAAGGCAAAAAATATCGCGCTCTGTCTAAGGAAGCCTGGGGTCCGGGGCAATATCGCGGATGGCCACGGTTCAAGGATACCACGTCTTGTTTATAAGGATATTCAGTCTCATTATAAATCGCCCACACGACAGATCCGTCGCGCCTAACGATCTTCCTTTTGCCACTAAAACCGCTGTTTCGCTTCCTTCAATCTGCCTACCAGCCCGCAATATTATATTTAATGAACGGAAAACAATCCTGGCGTTCATTATAATGCCATGTTATTATTGTCGCGACAAGCGTTCCCCGTGTTATTTTCTCTGTATCAATTCGCGATTTTTCCCTTAATTACGCGATGATTAATGAAACTGATACCGCTTGGGACATTTTTGACTCCAATTTGGACAATTACCGCAGTAATTTATCCCGGTAATTTTTAATTAGAGATTAATTAATGATTAAGTCGTTATAAGAATAATAATCGTTCTATATGAAGAGTATTGATTGACTTGAAATTCTGTGACATTTGAAATTGTACTTTAATTTAATAACGAATATTGGTATTTAATGTTAAATATTTAACATTGGATGTTTATTTTAATACTGATATATATTTAGATGTTAAATTCAATTTAAATTAATTTGAATTTGATGTTCATTGTTCGTTTAAATAAATTGCCATTGAAGAATTGTTATTTAGTTTGATTATAATCTTCTTTAAATAACATATCTTTACTCTTAAATCTTCGAAATCTTAAAATCATAAAAAAAATCATTGAAATCTCTTCTAAAATCATTTAAAGTTTCAACATGTCAATACCTCTTCCAATCGAGTCGATATTAGCATTCAATGCAACACGAAGGCAAAGGCATAAAAAAAAGTAATAATAATAGCAATAAACTTAACTGAGCCCATTTACATGATCACTGAACCATTTGTCTCGTGTTCGGAGAAATTCGAACTTGTGTATACAACGCGAAACTAACCCTTCCCGTGACCGTAAAGCGGGGCATTCGAGGTAATTTACTCGGTCGTAACTCGCGGATTGTTACAATGACATCTGTTATGGTGTTCTAATTTCCTCGTTGTTGTTCGGGCGCGACGGCGGAACGCAATGTGTGTCGCGCGGGTATACTGGGTCACGGCACTTATCACTATTTTTTTGCGGATCGCCTACGAGATGTTTATGCAAACGTTTTATTTCAACGCTCGCGGAAGCCAGACATCCAATTCGGATCCGAACGTTACCGCCCGAGGAAAGAAATTCGCGCTCAAATGCATCGCCCGACTGTTTTTTTTTTTTTTCTTTTTCCCCGGCATGAAATTTCCCAATTTTATGTTCGGGGCGAATTTCACCGCCCGATAAATCCGTTTACGTAACAGTCGTACTTATAAGTCGAGTTTTGTCGCAAACGGCAAGACCGTTCCCATCGTGATAGATCGCGATGAATACGTCCGTTTTAGAAAACTCGATTCGCTCGGAGCACAGTCGCTTCAATTACGCGAATACAAATCCAACTTCTTGCGAAATCAATGTACCCGCGACATAAAAGGTAACACACCCACGCCATTGTTATTGTCGCGCATAAAGCTGTGACTTTTGCCGAACGATGACGTACTTGTGTGTGCGTTTTTTTTTTCTTTTTACCCCCGCGAGGCTGCGTCGCGTGCTCGACCGGCGAACTTAATGCGAACTTTTTTGCGATTATCAGTTCCGCGTAATCGTTGGATCGTCCGGGGCACTTTTAGACGGTTTCGGGCGAGGCCAAAATATTTGGACGCAACTGTGTCCAATTTGGATAATTGTGTTAAGTCGAACGTATTTTACGTTTGAAAAATTACTAAGCATCAATATTATATATTGACTGTTAATAATCGAAGATAAGTAGCACATTTTAAAGGCAAATATTCTTACGTTCAAAAAAATAATTTATTTGTTCTGGTGTTTTGTATGTGAAAAAATCTATTTAAGGAACAAAATGTAATTTGTTGAAACAGAAGATATTTTTCTTTAAAGTCTTTAAGGATAGAAGAAAAATCTAATTGCTTATTTCTTTAATAACATTTAAATATTTACTGAAATATTATATATATCCTATAAAGGACTATGTATAAAACATTCATCAAAACCTTTAAATAAAAATATATTCTGGTTTGACGAATTGCATGTCATTCTTTGTCCATAACTTTTGTTTATATTTTTCTATTGTTTTTACTTACATTACATCAAATTACAGTTAAATATATAAATGCAAACATTAAATATAAATTTACCTGTATTTATGCAACATTTAATAACAGTCGCAACAAAATGCCGGATTTGAATCTGACTTGCAAATGATCGAAATTGACTGGGATTCGCGAAAATCGCATAAGTAAACTTGTTTACATTACAGCAACGGAAGGAGCGAAGGAACGCCAATTAACAAATTCAGGGACTCTCCTCGCACTTCCTACCAAAGTACGAATCGGTATTTTAGATTCGTGTCGATGGCGAATAATTTCGCGCGGTAAAAATGTTCAATTAATCGGCATAAAAAATTGCATTTACATTTTACAATGTAATTGTGCTTAGTAAAATGCAAATGAAATAACGAAACGTGTCGTCAGACTGTTTGCAAATGAGGTCCAGTGTTGAACTACTTATCCTCGTTTATCGTGAGAAATGTTATCCCGACGATATTTCAGGGCCTTAACGAATGCCTGCGCACCTTAGTATCTTCTTCGCGGAAGTTCGCGAGCACCGCCGGACGTTTTCCCGTAATTAGTTTCTCCTCTCCCCCCCCCCTCCCCCCGTGAGAATTCAATCTTGCAAAACGTTCGAATGTCAAATAATGAATTTTAATACAAATAATTTAATTGAAAGTATTTCAGTATTTATAAATCATCTTTTTTCAGTAACAAATACTGAAATTGTCTGGAGAAACTTTTTAATTTAAAATTACATTGTTAAAAATGTTATTTGTTACAATTTCAAAATAATCAAGCAATCTTACAAACACAAGGCAATTTTTTCATATAAAGTTATTTTAATGAATTTTTTATTAATTGCTCCTATATTTTATACCAATTGTAATTTCTCTCT
Organism: Leptoteleia sp. ZL-2020; assembly: GCA_022817305.1. NCBI lineage: Eukaryota > Metazoa > Arthropoda > Insecta > Hymenoptera > Scelionidae > Leptoteleia > Leptoteleia sp. ZL-2020. Next base: position 5,073 of record JABFPN010002655.1, on the reverse strand, counting down.
ATGCCGAAATTCAATTACATAACACTCCTTAAAATTCATTGTAATACCTAGCATTTGGATTAACCAAAAGCCATTTAAAGTAGCTAACTAACGAGAAACAAACTAAATAGTTATTATCAACGAATGACTCGCGCTCGTTTCTCATCCGGACGAGAGGTAAGCAACGGAAACGAAAGAAAAATCGCGCGGAAATTGGAAGCACTTTCGCGCGTACTAAGCTACGTTTAATTACTTTCCTCGTTTATTATATGGAATTTTTTGTCTCGTGAGATTCGCACAATGAAGAATGACAGAACTAAAGACCCCAGTATATTCTTACTGTTAATTTATTCAACAGAGTCAATGTGTTTGTAAATATTTGGGTGTATGTGCACACATGTCTGTAAGTATGAATACATATATTTACGTGTGTGTGTGTATTTTTTTTATTTGTAAGTATATGTATATATGGTATTTTGGAATACCGCGTTTCTATGTGCATTTCTACATATAAATATATGTACATACACATGTAAATGCACGACTATTTGCGAGACACCGACAAGAGTCACATTCAAATGTGCTCCCAAGAATTCGAAAGACTGATGCTACGCCGGAATTCATTACAATTGCGCGCAATTGTCGCGTTTAATTGCAAACTTGAAAATGTATAATCGGACGTTGTTGGCAAAAAAATTCTAATGCCAAAGAGTGAAATTTAGTCGCGCTTAAACGCCACTTTCTTCCTTCTCGTTCCAGCGGAATTCGCCACTTTATTATCTTCTCCCCCCTCCCTTTTTTTTCCTATAAGCGTTGTGAAATTCGACGCGAAGTCTCCTCCGCGTTTCACATTTCATGTGGAAAAGTTTTTAGCGACCTGCGCAATGAATAATTCCTCGACGATAAATCACGAATAAGGAATTGTTATTGTAAAACGAGCGATAAAAAAATGAACGTGGTGGAAGAGTGAATGAAAAAAGAGGGGCGGTCGATGGGAAGATTGCAAAAAGTGTACAGTCGTTTGGAAAAGATTGCTCGCAATTATCAGCAATGAGAGCGTGTTTGTAAAAGGAACGTGAGTGCGAAAATTGTATTAGATGCAGTAATAGGTGGAATTACAGTTCGCGCGGATATAAAGTTGGATGAATTGCGACATTTCTTTATGCTTCCTTTTTTTTCCCCCGAGATTAATTCATAATTTAAACAATCAAACATTTTTAGTGATAACTCGGATGTAAAGATAGTTTAATTTTTTTTAATTAAACAAAAAGTTTTAACTTTGATTCGAAAGTATGACAGATGATAATGGAAATGAGTAAAAAGTTAAAAACAATTCTGACGTCAAATTATTTATGTAATTTGTAAATGATGAAAAAAATATAAGATATAAACGTTAAGAAACAAGTACGAGATAATAATAAAACAAATAATTATTCAAAGCCTATTTGTAAGAGAAATAATCATAAATAACAAAAATGAAGAGCAAACAATAAATCATAATCGTCGACAGCCATCAATTCCGAATTAATTGAATGATCCAACAGTCCTAAGATCATTCAATATCTGACACATCAGTCAAATAATATTTTTTTAACCGCAGGTAATCATACCCAATTAATTACTCCAAACAACATTCAACAACCAACAGCCAACAAATAAACAATCAATATCCTGACTAATTTCTTTTTCTTAATTTTATTTTTCATCATCAGTCTCCGGACCTGGCACCTACCTCCGCCATCGATCCACTTTGAAATTCACCTTTCTATCTTCCGGCTTATATGCTAATTAATTCACCACGGCATGAATCTTGCATGCGTCGGTTTCATCTTTTATTTGGCGTCGTAGTAAAAGAAGTTTTGTCAGTTAAATAATAGTCGTAGTCGCGCAAAAGTTGCGCGATGCAGGCCGCCACTTACATAAGAGGCCTCGAGAAGAATGGATGAAAATTGATGAGGATAATGTAGAAATTGAATGTGGGCAGATAAAAAGTAAATGAACCGAGATGGTATTTAGAAGGCAAGCAGATGAAAAGTAAACGAGATTAGATGGGGAACACGAGTCGATGATCGAATAAAGCGTGTCGGGTTGCGCAACGAAAAAGGAGCGAAACGGAGCACAGTTAATGGGTCGAGTCGTGAAAAATGCCCGCCATTGATTGCGAGCAAATAAAAGGCAATTAACGGCGGAAAAATGGGCCGGGTGAAATTCGCCGTGGACGCCTCTGGCTCGGAACAATGTAAAAAGTACGGCCCAGAGTTGCGATTTCAATCTTGGCGTCAAGTGTTGCCGCGTTTAGCGCGGCGGTTTGCCGTTGCGCATTGTTCAACGTCGGTTTCGATGAATGTAAGTGTCAGCTCGCGGGAGCACCGAGCCGAGCGGTAATTAGCCGCCGCGACGAGATTTATATAAGAATTAACTAAGTAGAAACAAATAGGAATCCGACAAGGACATAATACGTACGAGATGGGAATCAGGTGGCGGTAGATAAGATTGAGATAACGTTGTGAAACGGCCAGGAGCATGCCAAAGTCAACGTCTGTGAGAACCAATTAGAAATCGGGCCGAGTCGGAAAGAAATGTCATATTGGTTATGTAAGGGCGAGGGGGAAGAGAGATGGACCGATTAGAAGGTTGGGCGAAAAATTCGCCAGTGAGCTGGTTATACAAGAACCATATGGGAAAGAGATGGGATTCGGTTGCAGTAAGATAAGAAAGGTTCCGTAGTGGTTGATGCTTCGATACAATGAGAGTTTATGTAAGAAACCGATGAAAATGGGGTAAATCGTGGGAATTGTTGTGAGCTTTCCAAGTTGAAGTAAAATTTATGTTTGTTAGAAGTTTGCGGGGTGCTTTGGAGTGATCGGGATTTGCAAATCCATCATGAAATTGGCTCGATAAGTTAGACAAAGATAGGTCATAGAAGTTCGAGGAAATTAAATTTCATTGTTGCAAACTAAATTTATTTTGTAGAAACGAACTTATTGGGGATTAATGTTTTAATATAAAGCGAACATGAAATATACTTCTGTAGGTATTTGTAAACAAAGTGTAATTTAACTTGAAATAAATGTAGACTCGGGGAACCAAATGGCAAGGATAACAATTTAATTTTAAGGGCTGTAATTTAAATGATACTGAAAACCATTTAAATTGAAACCCTTAGAAATAAATTGCCACCTTTTCCCATTTAGTACTCTGTGTATAACACGGGTATAATTAATTTGTTTTATACAAATTGTTGCGCAAAGTTTTTTTTCGTCATTAAATCCTTTAATCAGTAGAACAAGAAATTGATAAATAAAATATTTAAATATCTTTAATTACTTACACTTCATCTTCAGGAATATTATAAAAATTTGTTAAAATCTCATTTAGTTTAATTTAGAATTAACCACAATCGCTTAAACTTTAATGGTAACTAAGTTTTGAGGTTGAAAATTAATATCTTTCTGTTACAAATTTAAATACAGTTTTCAAATCGGATTCTCCGGTTTATTATATTATAAAACATTAATAAAGGTGTAATATTTCGCTCGAAAAATAGAATACCACAGATAATTCTCTGAAAAGATGAGATGATAAAGATAAACTGTAAAATGATAGGGACATGAAAATCGTCTGTTCTGTGAATCAAATGGTAATAGTAAAATTAAGATAATTGCATGAAAAAACATAAAATTAGAATGAAGAGATGGAAATAATGGAAGAAACGATCCTCGGGCTATAATGATGACGAATGAAATTGAATTTATCTAATGAACCAGTGGAGATTTCTGAATTCCTGCCAGATACTTTGAACAAGCAATAGTGTCAAGGTGATGGAATGAAAATGATTGTAAACTAGTAAAATATTACTATAATCAATTACTCGCTTTACAATAAGAATCGTATAGTAAATTGAGATTCTTGAAAATTATTAACAATTATTATTAACATTTAAACAATACTAATGAAATATTCATAACAAGTCTTCACATACAAATTAAATACTTTACTATAATATACAGAATTTATATATATTCATAAAATATAAATCAAGTTTCAATTACATTTTATAATTCAAAATATTGATCCATTGATCAAAATTAAATTAATCTAACAAATTCGACCTTAAATATAACGAAACAAAATATCAATTCTCCGCAAAATGCAATATCAAATCTTTTTCCAATCCTAATATCCTGAAATATTGATTCACTCGAGCTCTCCCTCCGTATAAACCTCCATTATCCTTCCAAAGCTTGTTTTATCCCGACTCAACGTGAACTATAGTGCTTCGAACACAATACTTTTTCCACCTGTAAATTTCTCTCGATAAAGGAGAAAAAAAAGGCCAAGCTAAAACCGCAACAATCACAGCGATCAAACTGGCTTGCGTAACAATCGGAAGTGTTCGATTGTTAGCGTATTGGTACCGCGCGGCGTTGTATCGGGGGGGGATCAATCTTCATTAACGATTGCGCGCCGGGGACACCGGTTGCGCACTTGGCGATCGTTCCCTTTACTCGTTTCGTCGCTGCGATCTTTATGAGGCGCTCGCCACGACACACTCGTGATCCTGTCGTCTCTAATAAGAATGAGGCTCAGCCGCGAGGCCTACTTAGACCGATTTCTTCGCGAAACATCATAGTTAGCATTGATCGATCACGAGAAAATGGCGTGTCTCAATCTCGCGCGCAATCATAACTGAGATCGCGCGCGATGACGAAAGCGATCGCTTTCCGTTGCCATTGATTTTGTTTACGATCTTGTACGATCGATTGTACCTTTTCTTTTTTTTTTTTTTTTATTGTGAGAACAATATTTTGAATGGGCTTATAGAAATCGATTACCCAACGCCACTGCGCCGCACGGAACATATTTATATGTGGAACGGCCAGACAATCGGATGTGGGAAAATCGTTTTTCGTGGGACTGCGATTTTTCTCTCCTTACCTCCTCCGTTTTTCTCCCTCTCCCTACCCCGCTATATTTTTCTGCCTTCCCCATTTCGTATCTCTTTATTTTTTGCTGCCTACTTCTTTTGTCTTTTTCCTTTTTTTCCTTTTTTCTTCTTTTCCCTCGACGTCTTTTTTTTTTTTTTTCTTAGCC
>JABFPN010002654.1:0-21228 GCA_022817305.1 Leptoteleia sp. ZL-2020 | reverse complement strand
TTTCTCAATTCTGCTTCATAGTTGACTCAACTTTACATATTTATTGCACGAAGTGAACTGCACTTAGTTGACTCTAAAACCAACTTTATTTTTATAGTTAGGATAACCGAAAATTTCTCTCAGTGTATATAATATTGATTTTGAATAATATATTATAAGTATGTATTATTTTAAATAAATAATTTATATAATAATGTACCTTAAATACTTAACATACTAGCACGTACAACGGTTTGATGAGAAATATTGTCTAATCATTATTCTAAACAAGTCAGGGTGTCACCATTTTTATATTCTCAACACTAAAAATATCATAAGACGAGCCATATCGGGCTCGCATTACCCTTACAACCATATAAAGTGAAACCGTGTCATTTTTGTTGCAATTCGTCAGAAATCAATTATCTTACAGTCAGACTAATAAACAATTCAATTATTATTCACGCAAATCATGGCATTAATATAGATTGATCAGCATCTCCGTTGGAAATTTTTCTGACGTGTCATCTAATCGTATCTACAAAAAGAATTAAAACAAAGTGTAGAAAAAAATTTATAAGAAAGTCATTCAAGAAATTGAACCATAAAAAGACCTCTATAACCACTAAGCCTTTGAAAAGTGATGTGTCCAAAAAAAAGAACAGTTTTGTAACGAGAAGAAAAAAAGTAAAAACCTTTCTTCGAGATTTGTTTGACTCTCCTAAACGTTCTTTTCTTCAGTCACACTTTGTATTTGAAAATCCTCTTTATGAAGTTTTCATGACATTTTCAAAAAGTTGAGATTCTCAATATTAAATTCTCTATCTTTCTATTATTATTAAATTTGGACTGACGTAAAATCATTTAAACTTAAATAAGCAATATGTGCAACATATATATTCTTTCATATACGTCGAATATGACATGTTTTATTCGGACATGTCTTATGCTATGGTCTACCATGAGATTATGATTCAACTAGGCAAAGTAATTGGCATAACTTTCAACCGTAAATAAACTATTACAACTATACAAGTGACTATGAAAACGTTCTATGACCAATCTCAGCACTATATCGGCTGTGTAATATTATGTCAACATTTCCAATAGTTCAATCGAAATGTGGCCGCGCGATCAAAAACAGGCAGGAAAATGCACAGCCCTAATTAACAGTCTGACATATGCTTGTGGCGCGGACAGGCGGTATCTAACGTGGAATCGCCTGGACGTTCGCATTGAACTCTCGTGGAGGCTTCCGATCATCCGCGGTAGCTTCCTGATCAAGATCCCAGGTTGCGTTCCACATGTGACACGTCCGTGACTAAGGCGATCGGAAGTAATTGAAAGTAGAATAGACTTGGGGCCAGTACGAGAAGGGGCTCGATTTGTGCCTTTTGCTCCGGCGTTGTTGCTACTCCCAGTGCATCAACCTACCAGATGGGCAGAGCCAAGAGATCTAGTCTAGATAGTGACCGTTTGCTCGTTGATAGCTGCGATGGGAACTGGAGCAATTTCATGCTCAATATATTTTTTCGTGCTTGACCGAGCAAGCAAGTGCTCGCTCGCGGGCGTTTGTTTCCACCTTGTTCATACGTTGCGGCCAGCTCGATCTGCCTCGCGCTAATTACCCCCGTGTAAATCAATTTTCGTCGTTATGACAATTCCGCTTCCAATCGGAATCATAACAGATGTGTTTCTTTATGCCTCGCCCAAATAGATCTGAGCCGATTAAATGCAGCCTTCTGTGCTTTGTCTCAACAAACTAGTGCATTAAGATTATTATTAATTGAAAGTTGATGTTAAGTTTGAAGTGCTTTTACAATAATGTGCACTCGTGACGTGTAAAAATTCCTTCGTTTAATTTCTAGCGTTCACGTATCGAAATCATGTTGAAGAAGTAGTAGATTGAAATTAATTGCAATTATCGTGACGCTAACTTTCATTTGGTGTTATTTCACTTATCATAATAACCTCTGCGGAGATACTTTGATAATCAATAATTGTATCTTAAATTGAATGTAACCTTGGAGTAGACCGTTAGTGATTTCCAATGCACTTCATGACTTTTTTGAACGCTACTGATTGCTTGTTTTTTAAATTATTAATAATTGATTTAATTTAAACACTGATTTTAAGATGATTGTCTTTGTAGTTAGGAGTAGTTTTTCCACTAGAGAATAACAAGTTGCTTTACTTTTTAAATATTTTATATTAATTTTGTATATGAAAATACTTCTAACTTTAACTGAAAAACAAACACGGTACAATAGCAGCATTATTATTTAGTTTCTGAAAAGAACATTTTAATTAGAAGTATGATACGTATTTAATTAACTTGAAAAACTATACAATCTTTTGTTTTCATTTTATTATAATTTTTAATGAAATAATATATGCCTTAAAGTAAATAAGTATATACTATATTGAAAAATTAAAAGTTTGCTTCTATATTCCTATATTAACTATATAAATAAACTCATTATTTCTTTATTAACACTAAACCTACCGCTACCGGTCGAATTGACCGTTTCCAATATATTTAAACATAATTAAACGTTATCATATCGCTATCAAATTTTATACCTTTCCCTAAAATATGCATATATTCTACCGTATTGAATTTCTAGTTTTTTACATCCCTTTTTTCTAACAAATATTTTGCAATTTATCCTACCTACCGCAGTCGGTTTATTTGAATAAGAACTGGTAGTTTTAGTGTTAATTTCTTTTAATTTAATATAAGGATACTTCAGTTTTGTTTAATTTTATTTCCTGCTTTATAAGATAAATATAAAAACAAAGATTAAGTAATTTGTTGATGATTTAATGAAATAAATTTAAATGCTTTAGTCAGTAACATTTTTTTAATTTTGCAACCTTAAATAAAACAAATGAGTCTTCATTTAATAACATCCAAAGTAAATTAATAGCTTCGATATTAAATCCAATAATAATGCGCTGTGATTTTTGTTTTAATACAGTCGGTCTATTTATTATATCATGCCCTCCAGTTATCTGGTCAAACGAGATCGATTATGGATAGTACTGCTTATATTTCGTAATATTTAATATCAATATGCGGTCAATATGAATTATAAATTAGTCATCTCTTAAGAGTATGATTTATACGGTTTATCTGGAGTGGATGTATGGTTCGCGAGATGCGACAGATAACTTTTAGTAAAACGAGCGAGATCTAATCTATGTGGAACTAATTATTAAGTAGCTGAGACAAATCAATCGGAAAATGTCAAGATGAATGCTAGATTGTTTTATTTAATAAGGATGAATAAATATTGGTTGAGTACTTTCTAATGATAGATTTCTACATTAACATTTCGTAGGTAAAATTATGCCTCACAACTAATACTTTCCTTCGAATTGATACGTACTCGATGAGGAAAATTGATTAAAAGGTAGCATACATTGTATACTACTTATGGAAACGGATTTCCTGTGTTTATTTTGCGAGATTATTAACCGTAACAAAGTTTTAAAAAATTTGTGCGATTTGCTATATTTTTATGCTTTGAGAAAATTTTCTTTGGAAAAGTTACTATAGTTTATAGTAAAAGAACTTTACCGAGCTGATATTTACAAGTTTTGTTATTATTTTAGGAAAGAGAATATTAAGCTTATTTCAGTATATGATTTAAACTAAGCTATTTTCAATATTTATAGGTAAATATACATAAATCAGATGGATGAAGATTGTTTATTTAAAACTGTAGTAAATATACATTTATACTGCTTTATTATTTAATTTTCTTTTCTAAAATGATATATTTTTGTTTACAAAATATGACATTAGAACTTGTAAATTCATAAATGTAATTCAAATATTTTTACAGAATGCTTACATTGTAATGTTTACATTCATCGAATAAATTTAAGTTTCTTAAAAAATAAAAAAAAAAATCGTGCATAAATGGAAATCAAAATTTGTTTACTTAAATTCATCAATGTACTTAAACAAACAAAAAAAGTCATAAAATATTCAAAAACAAAATTTTCATAATCTTCGATTGTATGACAATTAATCAAAAGACATATATAACAGTTAACCGAATTTGAACATAATCTTAGATCCAAGAGTAAAAATAATTAAGTCGAAAAAACCGAATTCTTTTCACCTCCGCGTATTTAATTTACAAAACTGAATTAACTTAATACGAATCAAATTGGAAACATTTTAACCGCCGCAACTTGCCCGATATGATCTGCTCCAGATCAAGATCTGGACCAAGACCAAACGCACTCTTTATCCGAGCTGAATAATTAAAATTCATCGGGAGCTTACAATCTCCACTTACATATATTAATATAATAAAATAAGTGTCAGTGTTGCCATTACAGAGATTAACATAAACATCCGTGATTGACGAAATGTTATTCTGAAATAATACCTGGTACGCGACAAATTTCCATAGGTAACATTTTGTTGAGCGCGCGCAACGCCTTAGGACGGTCCATTAAACGGAACAAGCCCGGAGTACAAGTGTAAGCAAAATATCGACTAATAGAAAATGACCGGCGGAGCAACAAAAATGGAATAATAAATGTAAATCTAACGCCGGACTAATTACCGGCGTGATCCCCGTTTCATAATGCTTTAATATCGGCATTAAACGCGCTCGTTTCGAGACCAACTGGATTAGCGGCGCATAATCGTTATCGCTCCTCGGCATTAACTCTGTTAGACGCGCCGAAGACACCCAGATCTGCGTCGCGATAATAAAGTCTGCTTTTTATTTTAAGCCAGGCGAATATACGTGCGCGCGGACACATTTGCAAAGTAGGCGCTGCAGTAACCGTGAAGGCGGCGAGTATCGTAAATATGCCGATGCGAGCGTCGAACGCAGCGGAGCCTCCAGGAGCATTATTTAAAAATTAATGAATCGAAAATGTTCACGGTTAGTTGTTTCCGCGGCACAGAATGCGCCGCAATCAGAACACTTCCGAGATTCGTACGTTCTGCAAATATGACAGCCGCTGAAAATAAATTGCTTTTTTGTTTGTCCGGCGAGCGAGTATCTTGGAATCAAAAAGTAAGAAAAAGAAGAGTAGGAGGATGGCGGGAGGGGGGGGGGAAGAAACTTAATTGGGACGGAAACGCATTGTGATGATTGTGAGAATTGTTAGCGTTACGAAGAAGCGAATTTCAGTTGTCACGTGGGAAAAAATAATATACTTTTGAAATGAAATGGAAATGAACAATACGGAACGCTATGCCGAGATTCCGAGCGGGATACTTTGCTATTTTCCTCTCACACGTGTCATTTTATGACTGTTGCTTTTAGAGCGTTGCTTTCATTGGGTTGAAAATAAAATTTCGGAATAATTATATGGTCATTACAAAGTTTATTGTACACTTGAAAATAACAAACTTATTATAAAAAGAGATGATCTTTAGGTGTCGTTATGCTTAATTCAACAATGTTTTGACCAGTTTACTAGCATTGTCAGTAATTTTCATTAATCTTTTTTCTCCGTGTAATAATCACCCATGTAGAAACAAACCATCGGCCCAGTACTGGCCCAAGCTCGCCAACCGTCGGCGGACCGTCGGCTCCCGAGCTTGGGCCAGCGTCGAAATGTAACACCGTTTTACCGTCGGGTACCTAGCTTGGCCCAGTACTGGCATCCGACCGTGGGCTATCTTGCTTGGCCCATTACTGGCATCCAACCGTCGACAAATATTGCTTGTCATAAAAGTTTGTATTTAAGGGAAATAATTTCCGGGGCGGAACAAATTTTCTACATCAATACCCGGCATTACATCCCTAATTATTGCCCGGTCAGGTTTTTTTTTACTACATTTTTTTACTACATTTACTACAACCACAGGCAATAATGATAATATTAAAATTAAAGGTTTTAAGTATTGCGTTTCTCACGACATATTTCAGTACCCTTTGCCATCAAAAAAAGTTGGCATTATGTATATTACAGAAATTAGCTTAAAAAAAAAATCAGTCTTGCAAATAATATTTGTACCAAAGGTATTTACACGAATGTAAAAGACAAGAAAGCTGCAATAAAATTATTACATTAAAATACTAATACTTTTTTTCAACAATTGATGTCACAATTAACATTTATTCTTATGCTATTTTTCTTTTTGATTAATAAATGGAAGATTCAAGTTCCAAAAAATTGTTATTGCTTATTATATTACAGACGGTCATATGCCGTTGAAGTGCCATGCATGGGCCGACGGTTGACATTTGGTCGTCAATTTTTATATTTTGATCAAACGGGCCAGTGTTGGGCCGGACGTTTACCGACGGTCAGGCCAATAATGGGCCATTACAATTGTAGACGGTCGGCCGCCAGTACAGGGCCAGTACTGGCCCAATTGTAAAGATCGGCGAACCACTGGATTTTCTACATGGGCAGATATATTTTTAACGAAATTTTCAATGGAAAATCCATTGTTATTAGAATAATCCGGTTAAAATAAATAGACATTTTGTACAGTGTACGTTTTGTTGGTTTATTATGTAAGCGCGAATAACATTGCACTTAGTTAATTTCTGAGTTGGTTAGTTATTTAATTACTTAATTAAATGTATTTTGATTAATCTAATAGTCGGTATAGAGAAATTTAAATTACGAGATTTTATTTATTGACTCGAGAAGTAATAAAATGTATAATTAAGAAGTAATAAAATGTTATGTCAAATTTGATTTGGAAATTTTTTATGTTTCTTTATAAAGTTACAAATCATTTATAACTAATTTATAGATATATGATATAAATAATGGTGATAGAGAAGTTAGATTGTGGACGTTTAAAAATGAAATATTCGTTGTCAGAGAGTTAACTGTTTCGACTACACAATATGTCTTTCAACATATTTTTTAATCTTTTTTGTTTTTTTTTGTTTTGGTATTTAAAAAACTAATTATCATTACTAATAATATTAAAAACTAATGCAGATATTTACCTTCCTTTATATTTTTTTCAGTTGGTTTTAATCATAAAAATGTGTATTATCTAAAACAGTTATAATTTATTATTTCGCATGAATAAGCAAAATGTACACAAAGAAAATATATAAACTGGAGTGTTATAGCCTTATTTTATAATTCCAAGATTATTATCTAATATCTTATGTTGAATATGTCTAATTTCAGATATTTTGACAAGTTCATTTTTGAGAATTGTAACATACATTCATTTTATTTACTTTTATCAATATTGTTTTTGATATTTTTTATTTTCTTTGCTTTTTCTTCATATAGTTTTCATTAAAATTGTTATTTATTCATCCTTTACAAAGAAAATTACATTTTACGTAGTAAAATTAAATTAAAGGAAATGTTCATTAAACATTTACTTTAATGTTATATTACCTTTAATATAAACTTACATTTGTTTATTAAGCATGTTTTATAATTTTAAACTAAAATTTCGTACTTTTAATTTTGAGATTATACTATTTTAAATTCAGAAAGAAACCTTCCAAGAAATCACAGTCTTTATTAATGAATTGTGAATATGACAGGCAAAACCAAAAAAAAAAAAAAAGCTTCAATAAAAAGTAAAAAATATGTGCATGATTAATTGTGTATTCTCTTATCTATTCAAAACATTCATTAATATAGATTGTACTTTTTACTGATCTTGATTGTAATTTTTCGGACGTCAGATTTTACTTTCTTAAAACTTTTCTCTCTCATTTTGATAATATCTTATCCTCATTATTCTAACACACTCCCAATATAACGTTATAAATACACTTTTTCCTAATATATGAAATCGCGCAAATCAGTTTCGACATTTCTTTTTTATTAACGTACGATATTACATTTTTACTAAAGCACACAATGGGACCTCAACAAAATAGACATGACAAATGACTGATGACAAAAATTCGCGGAAACTTAAAAGAGAAAATAGTTGCGTGAAGGGTTGGCACTAAAAGTATCATATCTGATATTATAGCGCATCTTATAAAACGTCGAGCGCACTTTCTTCGACACAGAAACACTTCATACTGATCACGAAGTATCGGACGTCGTTATTCATGAAGGATAATTAGCCTATCTCATCAAGCTGGCCCAGATGTCAGCGGGAAAGTGCCATAGATGGCGTATCGCCGGAAATGACGTTTTAAAAATATCCATAATCCGCCCATCAAGGTGTACCTACTCCTTGGGAAGTGTATCGTGCGATTTTTCCGCCATTTACGTCACGTCTCCTTGTCTGTGCAATTTCACTTAAATCATATTATAAATATCACAATTTATTATAATTCATCTTTGCATTTAGTAAACATTATTTGCAAATCACAGTTCGTCATGCGAAAATAAATCATAAGCCGATGCATGAAAATTTATCATTGTTTGCACAGCGTGAGATAATTATTTAATTATGAACAAAATTAACGCCTTTCAAACGCGCAGTTGTGCGCCACGCAGGAAGGAAAAATAATTTTAATGTATATTAAAAATTCTTATTCATATTCATAAACGAAGTATATTATATTATCGTAATTAAAACGTTAGGAGTATATGAAACGATTATTTATTTTTTAGCTTCCATAATTTTCGATAAAATTACTTTCCATGCTGCCCCTTTGGTATCTCGCGATTGCCGAACATTTTCGTAAATTGTTAAATTTTTTTTTTCGTGTAACAAATAAATTTGATCTGATTGCCTGGCGCAATTAAATCGCACAATTTATGGCTTATCGTGCACTTCAATATAGAATACATTTTTTGCAAACCTTAACATCCTGACCCAGAATGTACAAGAATCGAAATAACTTAGTTTTGCACAAAATGTATGCGCATACACACTCTCAATGGTCCTTATTTTCTTGGACAAAAGATGTATGTCGTAATTGATTGATAATGAAGTGCAAATAAAATGATGACCTTATTATTGTAGGATATCTGAAAGGGAAACGCAAGAGATATGTAATAAACAAGAGATCGTTCATGAAAGTGTTAAATGGGCAATTTTTTTAGATCGGCAGTTAAAGGCCATGCATATTTATATTAATGGAAATGCTTTTTTATTAGCAATAAGAATAAATTGTTGCGTGTTACTTTGACGGAGCAATTACTTTGCTTTTGTAAAAGAATCTGATCTATTACAATGTACATTACAAACATATCGGTGTATTATGTGCTTCTATTTGCTTTTATAGCTTATAACTTGTTACGCTGATCGGAGTAACTGTTGTGTTTCACTCACATATGCAACTCTGCTAACACGCAAGGAAGTGTGTCTTACAGATTTTTTTAATATTACATCGTAAAGACGATCCGATGTATAATTGCGCGTATTTAAACTTTCATAACAAATGTCAAATGTTGTAAAATGCAAAACTTCGCGGAGTATATAAATAGCAATACATAGTTTTTAATTTTATTTTAAATATCTTCAAAATTAATATTTCATTATAATAAATTTTTGCATACCAATATATAATAAATTTTATATTTTTTAAATTTAATAAGTTCAATTATCGAACAATCTGCAAATATAATATATAACACTGAGAGTTGTATGATTCTTTGTACGTGATACTTAAATGTCTGAAATAAAGGATGATTACTTTGGGTTTAGAAATAATTGCTGAGATAAATGTGGGTAGCTGTAAAATACAAACTTATTATGGTGAGATTATCTTCCCAATAATAATCCAACTCAATTTATAATTGATTCAAATAAACTGGTCTTGATTACATTTATATAATATTTGTAAGCTCGAAAAATGAATTCAAACATTAATCACTGTTTAATTAAAATCGATCAAGTTTGCACCAGCACTGGATAAAGTTGTTTATACAGTTAACTTGGCATCACTTCATTATTGTAGGAAATATGAATTTACGCAAGCAAGACTTTTCCGGTATCCGAAAAAAAATGTCGATTAACCAGGTTAAATACACCGTTTTAATAAATTAATTACCCACATCAAATTAGCATGTTCTATTTCGGCTCCAGATATTTCGCGGAGTAAATATATTCGGATTGTTTAAAAATGTAAATTAATCGAAAAAAGAAGACCACACGGACACTCAACATTCCTGTAAACGCCAATGTTACTTGAATCCACGTAACATTAACTTGATTTGAAGTATAAATATTTTCTTTCTTAACTTGATGACAAATGCAAATAGTATGTTAAGTGCTTCTACTTTAATTCCAGATAAACATTAATACGGTTATATAAAATTTCCTTTCAAACTGTAGAGAATTTATATGGGCAAAAATAAATAAATGTATTATCGAGTGTATTCTAATTTTTATTATGTTAATTGTTATGAATTAAAGAAACATTAAATCGTAAAAATAAATAAATAAATTTGTGTATAAATTTCGTATTTATAATAAATTCTTTATAGTACTTGTACCCGTTATATTATAGCACTGATAAAATGATTTAAAATCTTGTGATGAAAAATGATTTATAACAATCTTTGAAGTGTTTTATAGTAAAATTTCTTCTTTATTGTAATAAAAGAAAATATTTAATGAATGAAACAATTTAAAATTGTACAACAATAAGTGTTATATTACAAATAAAATATTTAAAACTTGCAATTATTTTAATATAATTTTGGTTAAATTTTGTTTTAAATTTTATTTATAAATATTTGTTTTAAACATATAGGACGTAAGTTTCAATATTTACGCGTTGATTTAAATACAAAGAAACAAACTTTGACATTTCCTTACCATGCTTAGATTTTGCATTTTAATGAGATTGAGTCCGTAATTAGATATCTCTTTCGTTCATTTTAATTATCTCCTTTTCTTTTCATATATTACTGATATAAATTCCTTTTGTGTTTCCATATTTTAATTTTCCTTATAAGATTTATTTGTTAGTTATCTTCTTCAGTAAATTTGGAAGGTATCCAAAAGTGTAAAGTAATTCCTTTTATTCAAATATTAAAATAACTGATTTTCTTTATATTTTGCAGTACATAGCAGTCTTTGAATCTAGAAAATTATATTAAAAGAAAAACTTAGAAAATTTAAATAATCACGTACGAACTAATTTCTTTAAATATACCTAACATTTCATGACAACTTCGATACTTTGTCAATTATACAAATCTTTTTCTCTCCACCAAAGGTAAACTTTTTATTTTCGCTAGAAAATAAAATTATCTACACGACTTAACATAAGTAGACGTAAACAAAAAACCTGCAAAATGTAATACTAAAACAAAAAAAATGAATGACATAACCGCTTGAAAGTAATTGCAAATTATTTCATCCACAATTGTGAAAGGAATCATAAGAAAAGCCCCACTCACAAATCATTACCGCGATCAAACAAAAATGCCATTCAAATGCCGCGCAGTAGTCACCGCAGAAGGAGCATTTTTACAGCGTTACGTGTAAATTCACCGTAGTTATCGCGGTCGGTGGCTGTCGCTGTGGCAATCACGGCAGACCCTTCTTCTTCTTTTTTTTTTTGCCATAATTATCAAAGCGTCATTTATAATGCCCGGAGCGGTTTTTGCAATTCTCGTACGATCAGCCAGTTATCCCCCTAATTTGGCATGACGATGTATTAAAAACCGTAACACCATAATTTTATCAATCATATTTATCCCGGGCGCATAATTCGTCCCGTTCGTAGATGCGGCAAATTGCGTGATCGTACAGTTCAATAAATTAAAGCCGCGGCAACGAAAAGAAAAGAAGGTTTCCAGTTGAAAACAGTAACAGGAAAAGTAAAAGGAAAGTGCAACGCCTCGGCGTAGTAGCTTGGAATCCGCGTGCAAATAAAATGCGCGAAAAATGACGGAAGGTCGAGATCGCATGTGTAACGGTACCGTAATCTCATTATGGACATTACACAAGTGATTCGAGATGATGACGCGAAAGCTTGATTGCTATGACCCGCACATTCATTTGCCGCCTCGTCATCGGCATTACATGACACGAGAAAATCGAATCGAAAAAGAAAAGAAAAAAAAAAAAAACGACGACCGATCGACACGTCGTTCGTGTTTTGTTTTTTCGCGATAGCAGCCAACAACCGCGAATGAATTAAATGTGATGTTTCATCGTCGCAAAAAACGTGTCATATCGAATCAAACAAATGTTACGCGCGTCGCGCACGTTTGCCATCATTTTTACGAGGCTTATTCAATAAAATAATTACAGCCCGGATGGGCTCATTGTCGTCTGATTTATCGACTGCGATCCATTACTTCCACAGTGATCCAAATCTGATTTACTTTCCAATGCAGTTAAACCAAACAATTCTTAATAGCAATCCCCATCGTCTTTGCTTTCGCTTTGGCTCTGTTTGTTTCTTTCCTTCGTTCTCTTTCTTTGCTGATCAATTTATTCAAGAAAAATCAACTTTAATTAACAATCTCCGAACGAATGTTTTATTATCCTCAGATTGTTCAATCGCAAACCAATCAGACTGGTTTAAATTAATAATCTTAGACCGTAAATTATTACATTTACAGTTGTAAAGCTGATGTTCTTTCGTTTACTAATCTTTAGTTTATTAAGAATTTAAGGAAAAGTGTTGGACAAAGCAAAGTTATACCATTTTGTTTAATCGAATTTTTATTTTACTATGAAAATTGTTATTGCTTTTATTTGAATAGTGACACAAATGTTAATGTGGAGCTAATTTACATTTTTGAACCGTTTCTAAAGCTAAAAAGGTAAAAGGTCAGGCGTTTGAAACGTCGTAACGAGTCTGTTTCTGCGCGCGAACTGTGACATAAATTAAGCCATTAGTCTTTAATGATGTGTACAGTACACGAAGTAGTCGAACTAAAAATGATGTCATTAGCGAATAAATTTAATTAGAAACTAAAATAAACAAGTATGGGAATAACACTTTCGACGTAGACTTATCTGTTTTACATCAATTAGAGAATTATGATCATTATTAATATTTATGCCGACTGAGTACTGCGGCGGAAAATTTATTATTTGTGCATGGTCATAAATTAAACGAAATTGAAACTTTCAAAACAATGGTCATTACCATATCATCCATATTTTAATTTAGTGTTGGTAATTTTATTACAATGTAGTTAAATTGTTAATTGAACATATATTAACGATGTAATAGAATTAACGTTAATGTGTATTATATATTTGAACTGTTTCGAATTTCAAAGTTTCAATTAACATTTTAGTCCGCAAAGTAATAACTTCTTCGTGTAAAAAAATCATATTTTCGATGTACAATATTCGTCGGAAAAGTGATTTTTTCAAAGCTAAAGTTGTATTTAATCGGTTTTGGAATTATTTTATAATTACGTTCCATGTTATATAAACTTATACATAGACTTATTTAAGAAATTAAACAACATTTTTTTTTATGTTCTAGGTAAGTCAATCATTTAAGGATACAAAATATTGTCCATCAAACAATCATTCTGTAAGTAATAATCAATAGAATACTTTCTAAGATCATTGCATGCAATAATTTATGTTGAAATCGAATTCACATTTGTGGTTGTGGTACATTTTACATATATATTTGTATTACATATCTGAGACATTATATATTTTTATCTATATCTTTGAAACATGCATTATAATTTACAACATGTATCAGGTTTATGTATCTTTGTTCAGTACTTTATATAAATTAAATAATGTATAAATCTTTAGCCTTTGATAAACTATCAGAAATTACAGGATATATTGCAAAACAACTTTTAAAAGTTAACACGTATTTTTTCACTCAATAAAACAGTTCAGTTTATAACTTGGATTCTTTCTTTGGATGCACTGAAGTGTAAAAAGAAACCTAAGCGATACTCGTTTCGAGAAAAATGAAATGATCGATTCGAGATTTAGATTCCTTTTTGCGTTAAATAAAATTCTTTAATGTTTAAAAATCAACTTTTCAAATTAAAATGATACCATAATATATATATTATGAGCCTTAGTCATATTGTAAATGCATTTAATTTCAAAAACATAATATTGTTTGAGATTTTGGAAGTCAGCCATTCAATTATAATGATCTACATATATAATCTCTTTTATAATATAAAAGTTTCATTTTAAATCAGGATATTGTAAGCGTTAAAAAAGATGTATGTTTCAATGATATAAATGGTCTCAATTGATTTGATGTCAATCAGGTTATCATGTTACAAGCCCTTGAAATAGATGTCTTTTAAACACTTGAATAGAACCAGATGAAAGTGATATAAAATAACCCATTGTTGAAGTTAGACATCTGTAAATACACTCTAGACCAAGGAATCAAGGATTTAGCTTTTTTGGCCTACTTAATTAAAACCATCTAAAATAAGACTTAAAAGACGTTATATTAGAACACCTTTTTATTTCAAAAAACATAGACATTTGTTTTTCTCTTGCAATCGCCAAATTAGCTTATTATTATTATTTAATTACATTTAATAAACTTTAATAAGAAATTAGTTTTCCAGAAATGTCAAAGAAAGAAATTGTGGGCAAAACTCATGACAAGTATATTTATTTGTTCAATGGGTTTCTACAAATATTAAATAATTCTGCTAAATAGCACGTATCCAAAGTAAAGTATTATGATAATATGCATTCAAAAGAGAGAACACTAACATAGTGACAAAAATAAAATGTAATTTTTCACATTACTGCATTACTGCAATGTCTTTGCAATTTTAGTAACGTTCTAATAACGTGTGAATCTTGGAAAACGTTGCAGGAATTTTGCAAGAACGTTACGGTTCTCTTAGAGAACTGTAAATTTCAAATTTACATAATGTCTATATCAAATGCCAGTTATATCTTTTCATGAATACCTTTGTAGTCTACGATAAAACTTGAAAAGTTAAAATGTTTACTCCCCTATTAATTGTCCTTAAATCGTGATAAATAGTTTATTCCCGTAACTATCATTAATTTCTTATGATCAGAAAAAGAATAATACCCAAATAAATATTTCAATTACATTCATTAGTCAAAGAAGGCGACAAAAAGTTGTTAAATTCTATTCAATTTATCTAGGCTCACGAAAAAGGGGCAAAAGGAAACCCAAAATGTGGACATGGGAAAACGTTTTAAACTAATTTTCTTTCTTTCTTAAAAATAATACGTGAATTCATTACTTTTTGTTTGAAATTCACTTTTTGGTGTTTTCTATGCATAAAATTACAAGAAGTAGGTATATAACATGTAATACAATAAATGTATAAAACAATTAAAATTAAAATACAAATAATGGGTGAAATAAGTTTGTTTAACCGGTAAATAAACAGCGCAAAGTCCATAAATACTAAAATGAAATTTATAACTACGTATAAAATCTTAAATCGAACATTTCGAAAGGGACTATTTGGAACACTCAAAATATTTTATACAATCACCAAGACATCGTTCAAATGCCTGATAAAACATAAAATACTGAATTTACCAAGCAAGTCGAACTTTGTTATTTCGTATAAACATCATTAACGAAGACATAATAACAAAGGTCACAACTTTGACGGAGCTTTATAGGAATAAAAGGGGGGTGGGGGGCAGAGGCGCGCAAGCGAGCATTCAAAATTGGAGAAGGAAGGAAGGATCGCTTTGGAAGCCACCGAGCGTTCGGTTGGCATCATTACCCCAATTTGAAGTAACAATTAATTTTCGTAGAAAATGACGGATGGCCGCGCGGCGAGCGGAGCCGCGAGCTCGGTCGCGTTTGGAAGGAAAAAAACGAGGAAACGCCGTGGAAGGTCAAGGCCCGGGGTACTTATCGTGTTGCGGCGTTTCGCTACACGTCTTAATCGCGAGCGCGTTGGCTTTCTACCGCCAGCTGGCAAAGGTCTCGCGCTCGGTTCAAGAAAAACGACGAACGGCAAGTAAAGGACCCCGGGGCCGAGGGGGTAGGGGCAGTGGCCGTTGAGGGAGAGGGGAGGGAGATGGGGTTAGATGGAGGGAGAGAAAAAAAAAGGCGCGCGCGGTGAAATTGCACGTGAAACCGATATCTTTCGCGCTTGGCGTCTAACGAACGGACTTTGGTGCACGTGTGTGTTGCCCCTTCTAAGCGGGCTCGCGTGATGAGCGGTCCGCGCGAGGCCGCCATATCCTCGATACGCGGCGAAAACGTATGCCAGCAGGATCAAAAGTTATATGCACGACCGAGTCGGACGGACCTTGGCTTAGAAGCAACAACGTGTACGTCCCGTTCGTTGTAGTCGTTGATCATCGCGTGCCAGAAGAAAGTTCTTCTCATTTCATTGGTGGCAGTAAGTCACGAGTGATCGCGAAACTTCAGGGGCCTAAAAAACGACGTCGCGAAGAGTAATGGGGCCGAATTCGGGTCGGCGGGCCAAAGTGCCCCGGGTCAGCCTCGAGCACGATGCATTGTGATTTCTGATTTTATAACTATATTTGCTCGAATGCGAACGCGCGAGAAACGCCAAATAAGGTGGCGCAGGCCTTTTACCGCGCCAACCGGGCCAATCTTTTTGGCCATCGACGTCTCATTGTTTCCGACTGGGGCTCCCCATCCCCGACTCATCGCTCGCATTTTTCTGCCCGATATCATCGCCCGCCGTCACGCTGGAATGTACTTTCTTCCCGCTGATTGATTGTTTTGTGATTTAACAAATTTAGTCGCGGCTTCGATCGGCTCGCATTTATCTCCCACTTCCTGGGGGCGCGGCAAAACTCGGACCTTACGTAACATCTGAATTTGTCGTTTTTTTCTTCTCGTCTCTCTCACGTTCTTCTTTTCTTGCCAACGAAATTCGATTACAATGAGTTTTGCCGGGTAATGAAGGGGATTTTGGTTTTAAAGCTCGTCTTCTAGGGACAAATAACGACCTCGGTGTTGAATTAAACCTTAATTTCATTTGTTACTGTGACATTTTTAATTTAATCTATGTTAGACCCCAGTTATTGAACTCTTTCTTATATTTACATATATATAAATCACAATGTTAGTAACCAAGCAGTGTTGGTAAAGTAGCCATATTTATGAAATACATTACAATTTTAAGAAGCTATCAGTTATGTGTGAAAATGAGTTTAAAAGTAATAATAGTTGCAGTCCTTATTTTAAATCTTACTTTTAAATGTATATTTTATAATAATTAAAGGAGTTTTTTTTTATCTCCGGATAGTGATCTTACATCAGATGTTAAACATTTAGATAATTTAAATATAAATATAATAAGAGTTTAAGAGTGTAACATTAATGGACGGATAATGTACTGATGAAGTAACTTTGTAAAAATACAATCAATCATTGGCAACAAATAACACAAAGTACATGTAAAATAAATTATATTTAAAATTATTATACCATCTCTTACTGTTAGGATAACATTTATGATATCTACAAAATTAATATGCAATTATAATAATTTTTTTGAAATGTTATATACTTTAAACACTTTTTATTATGATTTATAACATATTACTCATGTGATAAATTTTTGAATATCATTTTTTACTTATTTTTTATTCATAATTTTTCATTTAAATATAGAAAGTTTTTAAACGAATGTTGTGCAAATTGCTATTCCTCGACAATTTGTGAACGATACGAACAAAAAATGTCAGTGTCAAATTAAAAATTGCCTAAATTTGGAAACTATATTTTAATTTCACCTTATTGAATCGAAATTATGTTTTGAAAATAATGTTTCATTGTCAATCGATTAAATTATACACAACAGTAAAAGGAGTATTTTGAGAAACATATATCCATGCAAGTGAATGTAAGATTTTCTATGTTAACTAGTTAGCTTCTTATATTTTATTCATAACAAAATTAAATTTCTACAGTAATTAAAATCATAATTCATTAATATAACGCAGTAGTTACACGTTCTATATTACAGGATTATAAAATTCTATGTATAAATAACTTTTGTATAAGTACGGTAAAAGAAATGTAACTATAGAAGTTTATTGTACAATAAATAAACATAGCACGTGGAAGATATTTATAAATATGTTTTATAAATTAAACAAAAGCTTATGCAATTGTTTCGTTTAAAAGTTTTTATTAATGTAATAAAAAGTCACTTGTCTCAATTTGATAATTATTATAAAATCATCCATAACGATTAATTCAATGATTCCCTCGATTGGTGGATGTAACGTTTTTACTGCAGCAAAACCGTTTACTTCACTGACTTTATTTCGAACAGAAATTTGTATGAAAATTTAAAAAAAAATGTATATAACGTGAAGAGAAATCTATTTAAGAAAATAAGATTTCATATTTATTTAGATGAAATAAAAAATTTAAATCTTTGAACGGTATTAGGAAAAAAATTTTTAGAACATAATAACAATAAAATGTCTTTCAATGTCAGACACAAAACACAGGAAAAAAAAAACCTAAATTATAATTTTGTGAAGAAATTAAGCATTCATTAATTAAATTCATATCTTAAGTTCCATTCAGAGTAAAAATGTGTTACCAAAAGTACTAAAATTTTTGTTAATTGTAGAATGTCAAATCTCGTTATCACTGAAAAATTTAACTTTATAATATATTTATATTTCCATAAATTACTCATTTTTTAAGTTTTACCCATAAATGATAAAATTAACGTGTGTTATGTAAAACAAAAAAAAACATCTTTATTATTCAATAAAAAGGTGTACTACAATATTTTTACAAGGAATAAAACTCCCAATAGTCGGTGTTATTTATTTAATGTGGAAGTTCACAAATATCGGGAAAATTATTTTTTTATTATCAATAAAAGAGACATATATGAATTATTCATGAAAAAATAAAAAAATGTCTGTCGAAAAAATTGAGATTACAATTTGACATATAAATTTTTTATATGGAGTATAAAACATTTTTATAAAATAAGGTTAATATTTCATTCCGCATTTTTGTAAAAATAAAGTGCAATAATTTTATGTAAGTGTAAAGATATGTATATTAAGCTGTAACAACTTTCTTTATTAATACATTAATAGATTTAAATACTATCATATAATTTTGATGACTTGATACTACAATCTAAAAAATCATTGATTATTTACTGTTCATTAATTAATTTTTGTATAAGATTAAATTTAATTAATGTATTTATAACAGTTTGAATAAAAACTATAGTAAAAGTTAAATTTCATATCCCTAATACATCTGACATATTTAAAAGTAAATCCATAGATTTCAAATAAGAAACATTTGTAACAACTTCTTCTACTTCATAATCCTCAACAAAACTATTACAAAACTAAATCTATAACTGTTCACTGAAAAACTTCAATATTTTTTTTCACATTTTCTTTAAACTTTACAGATATATGTATAAATACAATAGTGAAATAAAAATTATGATTATTACTCTTTGTATTATAATATTAATGATAAATTTTAAAACTTTCACAAACACAAAAAGGTAGACAATTGTTATTATGTCTTGGCTTTAAAGATAACTTACTAATAAATATTTGCAAATGTAAAGAGTTGGTAAATGGTGTCACTATTTTTGTAAATCATAAATGAAACTATATTAATTATAATTTTTTTTAAAAAAAAAATCATTTGCCATAAAAATTATTATCTATCTACTGTTATAATTAACATAAAAGTTTATATACTTTTATAAACTTTTAATTGTTTATTTAATTAAATATTTATATAAAACTTTAATTTTTACACTTTATACATATTCTTTACTTATTAAACAAGAAAGTACATATTTGATAGAAAAATAAATGATACCCTTAGGAAATCGTTCTAAATTTGAAATAATAAATAGAAAACAATAAAATTAATGTTTCAATAAAATAACACAACTTTATTGTATTATTTATTGATCGTGAAAGCATCTAAAGTTAAACAATATATATGTGCGATATAAAATATAAGTGTGACAAAAAAACGACTCTTGTATTTGGTATCAAATAAAGCAAAAGAAACTATGCTAATTAGGTCAAGAATCATTATACTTGTGGCTTTTAAACTTTCATACCGTATTCTATAAAAATAAACCACAAACTTATGAATTGTAATTGACGTACAAAAATAAAATAAATAACGTTACGTTTCCGCATGAATGGGCTTAATGAAAAAGATTTGTGTGGAAGGGAAAATAAAAATACTTCATTTTATTTACCATATTTATTTATCATATTATTACTTAAAAATAAAAATTTCTCGTCCTACAACATAACAATACTTTATCATTCGCGGAATGAATAAAATATAAAATTTCTTTCGGTGAGCTAAACCGCGGGTAGAAATATAAAAATCATCTTGCATCGCAAGAGGGATTTTAATTTTTAGTAACAATAAAAATATATCACTCCGCAAATCGCCTTTTCTGTTTATATATATATTTTTTTAATTCGCGCTTTGCTTTTTCCACTTCTATAAAAAGTACAGTAAAATAAAGTTATTGGTTACACATTTATTCCGAGAAGACGTCGCAAGTTCTGAATAAGTGATGGACCGAGACGTTCCCAGACAACTCTATACTGATCTGCATTTTATAGCCGTTATTGGATCCGTGACAGTCTGTGCGTATATTCAGAGCTCTATTGAACTAGTTTCAATCACAAACCCAGTGTTAAGCTATACATATTTTATATCTTCGTCGATGTCATGATCAAATCAACAAGTTAAAAAACTTTATTCCTCCTTTTCTCACTCCACTTCAAATTAACATAAACAATAAATTCTAATAAACTAGAAATTTGATAAATAATGTTTGATTTTAGTTTAAATGATTTTAACATTAAAGTTATTGAATGAAAGAGCTGAACAATTTTCTGGAGAAAATTGATTTCAATAAGGTGTGAAATAATAAAAATTATGGAAATAATTGAGAAAATATTTTCTTCAACTTATCAAATAATATCTATTTCTTACCATACAATTGATCAAACATGTTATCCGTATTATTAATTTACTAATAATCTCATAAATGTTATTCTTATTAGTAAGAGGAAAAATTGAATGAAATATTATGAATATTCCAAGATGCAACAGAGAAAAATATTATTTCGCGACTCACTGATATTAAGAAAATATCTAACAATAACGGTTACAATTTCATTCGTTTTACTTAACTTTTCATAGTGAATAAATAGTCTCATTAATGACCCACGATCACTACCCTAGTAAAAATCAAACATATATGTTCATATATGGATTAAGAAAAAACATATATGTTCATATATGGTCATATATGGATTAAGAAAAAACATATATGTTCATATATGACCGTATATGACGGTTACAATTTCATTCGTTTGAACCGTATGACCATATATGAACATATATGTTTTTTCTTAATCCATATATGACC
>JABFPN010002653.1:0-21240 GCA_022817305.1 Leptoteleia sp. ZL-2020 | reverse complement strand
GGAGAAATTGAATTTCTTTTTCGAGTAATGGATTTACGATAAATGATCCCCGGCTCGGACACTTAGATCGCGTCTTCGTGATTTTTGATCGAGAATGATTTCGCAAGAAGAATGGTTCCTTTTTTTTCTGTCACGCTTTATATCACGAGTCCAATTTATATGTTATACGAAGTGAAGGGTATGAAAACATAATTTTTCTTTTTTTTTTTTTTTAATTAATAGTCAAATATTGGATTGAATATAAATATTTTAGTTTGCACTCTTAATACGATCGTTTGATTGTGAAACAAAGTTGCTTTATATTGAAATGTTTTTTTTTCTTTTAAAATATTGACAAAACGAATACGTTTAATTTTGGGGGAGAAATAATTCGAAAGATAAAAAATTATGTATGTGTCATATGCTAGGGTAAAAATTTATGTGTGTCTCATATATGAGACGTATATGTCAATTTTTATTAGATATAACATATATGGCATATATATGTTCACATATATGCCACATATATATTAACATACATGGGGCGTATGAAAAAAAATATAAAGTACAAATCATACGTGATATATATGTATGGTGATTTTTATATGGGTATATTTTCACCACATAAATGTGGCATACATGTCACATATATGTTATACCATGTAAAAATATGCCACATATATAAATTTTTACCTCGAATTCTTCTTTAAATAAAAATATACCAATTTCAAGTTAAAATTATTTTTATTCACCTCAAGAATAAAATACGTTGGTAACCCTAAGGGCTACCAATATATTTTGATTTTTT
Organism: Leptoteleia sp. ZL-2020; assembly: GCA_022817305.1. NCBI lineage: Eukaryota > Metazoa > Arthropoda > Insecta > Hymenoptera > Scelionidae > Leptoteleia > Leptoteleia sp. ZL-2020. The sequence goes on along the minus strand of JABFPN010002653.1, from coordinate 20,453 downwards.
TCCGGCAGATAAAAGATCGTGGTAAACTTAGAGATAAATATTGTTAAGTTTGTAATCCCTCGCCTTCGGCTCGGACTGCCAACCTAAAACCATTTATTCCTATAAATTGGTCTCCCTTTTGTTTTTCTCCCAAAAAAGCTTTTGTTTTTCGAATTTAAAGGATTCTTTCTAAAAACAAGATAAATTACATTATTCCAATTTATTCTGTTTTTGTTACATTTTATTTTTAACTGAGATACGAACGAGAAATATTTCGAAATAAATGGAAATTTTTTTTTTAAGGGCGTGCTCGTCCGCTTTACACACGTACCCTTTTGTACCTGAAAATTGTGTCAATTTACAAGATATTCTTTTGAAGTATTTTCATTATTAATTATAATATTTTTTTAACAAACTTCAAAGATAATATCATTTTACACGATTTTAAGAGTGACAATTTTTATCTAAAAAAAAAAAAAAATTTAATTAAAAACATACGCATATAAATGACTAAACGTAAATAGACACGTAAAAAGGCACCACCTGCGTTAAAGTGAACGTCATACCTAAACTTCGGTGTTATATTTTATCGAGGTCCTTTTCATACGATAATTACGCATAGTACTTTTCTTTAAAGAGCCGAGTGCACTTAACTTTCGCCGAGCTTCGCCGACAAAATAGTTCGCAAAGTATGTTAAACCCGAATTAAAAATAACCGAATGAAAAGTTAATACGATACGTAAACGCGCGTGCATACGCCGAGTGACGGAAATAAACAATTTTCGGTTCGGGAATTCCGCGACAACTGTTTGAAAAATACATTTAAAGTACCGCTCGAGGAAAGGGGGCTTGAAAATAATTGCCATTTTATTCAAATGGGGCGCGAGTTCAATTCACCGGCGCGGTATTGATTAATGATCCATATAAGTCAACAAAAATTATAAACGCCTATCTCTCCTCGAGTTTCAAATGAATAAATATTGAAATCATTTGCTGTCGATCCAGTTCATTTATCATCTACGATTTGAATTAGGTTTTTTTTTCTCTTTTAGATGCCTCCTCGTATTTGCTTAATGACCTCAGATGCTACCAGGTTCGTGTGACAATAATCTCCTACTGTGCATCATGTGACTTAACTCGATGAAACCAATTTCGAAATTATAGTTTCGATGAATATATGTACAAAAGTTGTCGACAAAGTAATGAAGGATTGAAAATTGTTTGATTGGAAGTTAATAAACAAGTTGAAATGTAAATAAGTAAACTAAAAATATAAATAAACAAAGTAATAATGTAAATAAACAAACTAGCAATGTAAATAAACAAAATAAAAACATAAAAAAATAAACTAATAATGTATATAAACAAACTAAAATGTAAATGAATAGAATTATAATATAAATAAACAAGTTAAAATGTAAATAAATAAACAAAAAATACAAATAAACAAACTAAAATGTAAAAATGTAAATTAAAAATATAAATAAACAAACTAATAATATAAATAAACAAACTAGTAATGTAGATAAACAAATTAAAATATAAAAAAGCAAATTAAAAGTATAAATAAATAGACTAATAATGTATATAAACAAACTAAAATGTAAATAAACAAACTAATAATGTAAATAAACAAATCAGATGTTTATCTTCTTTATACAGTTGCTTCTGAATAAAAATAATACCCGATAAAATCTTGTTTTGACTTTGAAATAGTAAAGAAAAAGAAGAAGAAAAAAAAAAGAGTATCAAAAATTGAAAATCGATTAGACGATGATTAGTTCTGAAAAACGACATGGCATGATCTCGGTTTCTGATTGAAAGGTCCATATGGATCATACGGATGTTGCTCGACTGGACTCTAAATATTATCAGTCTACTACTCGAGGCTCTTTTATCCCCCCCGAGCCGCGCGCTCCGCGCACGGAGACAGGCACATGTTGGCAGTCTGCTACGAGTGCGGTTCAAAAATACCCCTCTTTATTGCTCCACGCCCCGTCTCCGTCGCACCCACACGGCGTATCTTTACGCTTTTCCTACCGCGACTATATCCGTAACGGACTCATCCGAGCATACCGAAAGCGCGCGCTTTTTACCTCCTCGTTTTTGGTCAGCCGAGTCCAAAATTTCAGACCCGCTCAATACCGATACAAAACTCCCAAAACACCCGTCTATTTTCGTGCACGTTTGAACAAAACTCTCATGCGTACCTAAACTTCGTATATGTATATTACACACGGAATTGCCGACCATATGCGGGTATTCTTCTCATCAATATTTCATGCAAACTTTCTATAGAATTTGAATCAAGTTTCAAGTGAATACGTAGTTAGTTCTTAACGTCTTCAAATATGACTCGGTACTTTTTGGTTTCATTTTCATAGTTCGGTTATATTTATTTTAAACTAAAAGTTGATGTATAAGAAGGTTATTTATCTATATACAGACTAACGTATGTATGGTATATATGTGGCATATATACCTTTTGGGTTCTATACATTAGTTAGTCCCAGGTGACAATATATATATGCCCCATATATGCAGATTATATGCGACATATAAGTAAGATTTTGACATGGTATAACATGTCATATATACCACATATATAATATATGGAACACTTATGCCGTGTAAATCATGTGTAACATATATGTTGAATTTTATATAGTGTTTTATACATTTTACTCTATCCCATGTAAAAATGAATATATGCTACATATATGCCCCATATATGTTGGACATATGTCCCATATATGTAACATATATGTGACATATGTCAATTTTTATCTATAGGGAATACTATAAATCCACAAAACCCATATATATAACATATATACAACATATATATTGATTTTTAAAACATAAAAAAATCCCCTAACATATTTAATCCGCATTTTTTTTCGTATTAAAAACTAATTTGCATATCATTCAATCAACGCAATCTAAACCAATTTGAAAAAAAATAAATAAATAAAGGAAAATAACGAACCGACGAAAAAGTTCATAAATGATAAAATTTTGATTTATGCATTGCCATCTGAGATTGTATGATTTATAATCGCCATCCTCGTTGGGGGCCGTTTTATTTCGTCATTTTTGGGATTACGACAGGGTTAAGTATTATCATCATTAAGCTGCGAAACGTAATTGAGATTAATAGCGAATCTTAATTTTATGCGAAAAACCGGAATTAACCCATCGCGTTCGATTTTTTTTTCTCCTCTTTCCTTTTTTCTCCTTTTCGTTGCTTTACTGGATACGTTCTAGTTACCGCGCGGGATGTAATTACAGTAACGGAGCGCAACGATGTAGCAGTTTCTGTTTGGCATTTTGATGTATTATAACAATGGTGTCAAGACATTAGGTAAATCATTGCGAGCCCCAACCGCTGTAACATTTAATGCGCCGTGTCGGGCTTTCTAGTATGTTACAATAATTATCTGTAACGAAAAGTTATGGTGATTGGCGTAATGGTTGGGCGACGCCGGGGATTGGCGTAAAATCGACGTAGCCATTCCGCGTATTTGAACTCCCGATCGGACGCCCGGCGCCGGGCGTAAAAAAAAAAAAAAAAAACTTTATATCCTAATTTAGTGCGAGACAAGGACGGAACGATGGTTTACACTGGTTCTGATAACTGCTATCAATGGACGGCGTTGGAAAAGTTATTTCGGAATAATAGGATCTTGATCGGTAGCGTTGATTAATGGCAAAGGGAAAGTAATGAATTGCGGGCGAGGAAGTAAAACTGATGGAAAAAAGGTGGAGTAATATCGGGGCGGCAAAAAAGAAGGGAGACAATGAAGTCCAAATAAGGAATGGAAACAAACAATGGAAACGGAGTGAAGAATGAAATGAGTAAATATATATATGTATATATACATCGTTGAAATAAATTTGTCAGCGGGGAATTAGTGGGAAATTGTAATCCCATATAAAAGTCAACATATATGTCGCACATACGGGACATAAATTCAACATATATGGCAAACTTATATATCAAATATATAAATTTGTACATCCTTATAAAAATTACCATAAATGTGGCATATGAGTTGCATATGATACGTATATATCCCATATACGTGGTATATTTGCAACATATATGGAGCATATATTAAGTCGAAAGATGTAAATAAAACTGACACCTGCGGGGAATTAGCTCAAGCAGTGATAAAATCTGCAGTTCAAATAAAAGCTGGAGTTTAAGAAAAAGAAAAACCTTGACTCGTCGCGACGCTACCGTGTCACTTGACTTTTGCACTGAAACCTTATTCTAGAACACATGTTTCTTTTTTCCTCTTTTCAATTCTATCTTATAAGAGTTCAAGACTCTTCCTAACAGTTTCTCAGTTTTACAAATGAATATGCGAGGACGCAAACGAAACACTGCTTCAATTTCAATTTAAAGAAACTAACCGTTTACAAACCATATGTCCTCGTCATTCTATCATATCAATATACCTACTATTTGAAGTAATTTAAAAAGTAGATATCGACATACACGTTGATTCTTACATGGATCTATAATAAACTGAAAATTTCCCCCATAATAAACCACTCACCCAAGCAATAAGGGGAAAAAACCTCGCTCCTTCTCTCTTCCACTTACTTAAATAGAAAAGGACACAACGATCACCTTGGAAAACCAATACCCCCCATCCAGATGGCATTAGAATCATTCTCAAATACGGAATTCCCGTCGACCCACGTGCGCGGTACAATGCCCCGAACATTTTAACGAACACCTTTTTTCCCCCCCTCCCTCACCCCAAACAAATGCGTGGAAGAACCGGAACGGTAAACTCCGACAAGAGCACTTTTCCAGGCAACATTCTCGGGCCAATAAAATCGACCGTGTAACAATCCACGATCCCGAATCGGGGTGACATAATACCCTTGTTCGACTTCAAAAGCCATATATCCCGGCATTCGATCGCGGTCCTTTCGCTCCTCTGACCCGACCGCGCGTGTATACGTGGGGCGCGTACACGCGGTGACCTTACGCGCGCACACGTACTCGCACACACATACACACGCACGTGACCGGGAAGGTACGCGCGCCATATGGCGGAACGGGACACGCGTCCTGGAAATTGGAAAGGGAATCGTCCACGGTTGGTTCGGGCGAAAAGCCCGGCGGAAGAATCATTCCCGGCAATGAAAGTCCGGCACAATGGACTCGGGCACGGAATAAATGTCAATACAGGGGACCCGGGCTTAAATTATTGCACCTAAAGCCCAGCTGGCCAAATAATTTCGATGGAATTGCGGGATTTGTAACAGTGCCCGCGGGGCTGATCGATGAGACCACCGCGCCGATGAGATTTTATAAAGCCTTTAAAGATCGGATCTTGAGCGACGTGGTATTGGAGGGGGGAGGGGGGAGGGGGTGGTGTTACGTTGTCGGAAGTGGCGCGGCCCGCATATTCATGCGGAATAACTTTTGACAAGTTAAACTGCAAGTTACCCCGCGATGGAATTGGAATTACAGCGGAGGACTTGTCTCGGGGATCACCCTACGAAGCCCCATCCATGGGCGATTTGATATTTAACTTGTCGTGACGCGCGGACTGAGATAAGGGCATCCATGTAAGAGTCCTATGTATGTTATACTGTGTAAAAATCAACATAATATCGCATATATGTTACATATATAAGGTAATCAATCGGACTCTCTAACTTTAGGTAGAATTTTAGGCTCAGAATCTAGTTGGTTTTTAGGTAATTTTAGGATCCCACATACAGTTAATATCATAATTATCGCAGGTAAATTTATCTAATCCTCGATATCGTGAAATTAAAGGTGTTTTCGTTGACACAATGAGGTTATGTTCTGTCCCTATAACTTAAGTGTATAGTTGAATCAGCCATATAATTTATTTAACGTTTAAATATTCTCAATGCAGTTCCCCAGAAATGTGCCAGATTGGTTAGGACCTTAACAGATGGCGCATCAATCAGTTGTTTACTTCCTCATATTCTTTGCTTATCTGACTTTTTTTAAATACAGTTGTCGAAAGCAGCGAAGTGAAATTATTTGTATCAGCTGCACGTGCACTAATCGGTTCGAAACGGTGCTTTTGGTGCTCCCATCCAAAAGGTCCGAAAATGTCATTTGCTGCTGCTACTCGCTATATGCTGGCAACATATAACGACCAGAGACATACCGTGCAGCGTGCAGTCAAGCACCCAGTAAAACTGCGTGTTTGGGGATGCTTCCCTGTAAAAGGATTTGACACTTTGCACGTGTTTGCGGAGATTTGAATACCCAAAAAATGGTTAAAATTGATGAAAAATATTTGTCGAGGTCTGCTCAAAGATGATTTAGACGAGACATGCGGTTTGAAACTTGAAGCTCCAGGAGGGGGGAAACGAATCTTCAATTTAAAGCAGCTAGCAAGACATGTTCCGGTGGTTTGGAGGTCTTTAGCTAACGCATTGGCGGAAAATCTGACAGAAAGCATGCCTCAGCGCTACCGAAGTATAATCAGTAGTAAAGGTGATTGGACAGCGCACTAGATAAGCGCGTCTTGGCTTACACGGAGAAAAAAGTTTAATAAAAATTACTGAGGTTGTTAGTAAACTGATCATATAGTTGAAAAGTTGAAAAAGTTGAAAAAGTTGAAAAATTACTATGTTAAGTTAGTAGAAATTCGTTGTTATCAGCTTTTAAACAATAATTGTCAATATTTGGATGGTCAAATTAGTGAAACAAAAACAATAATATTGTTTATTTACATCCGAAGGACATAGAAATGGATGTAAATACAAAACAAAAACAAAGTTGTTTATGTTTTTTGAAAACGTTTCATTTTTTAGTACCATGACCACGGTTTGCTAACTTAAGATACTAATTTTTCAATTTTTGCAAGTAATATGACCAGTATACTAACAATGTTAATAATTTTCATTAATCTTTTATCTCCGTGCAACGATCGTACTAAAAGGTCAAGGAAGAATTTTTCACCAATTCCCTTTTTTTTGTAGATGTATCAGCCCGCACGATCTCATGGAACTGTAGTTTTCTTATCGGTATCCTAGAATGAATTAATCCTTATTCGAAGATTTTTAACATCTAGTTAGGGAAGCAAGATAAGATTCTAGGTCAATGGTAAAGAGTATGTCTAGTTTACTCCAAAAATTTGAAGTTATATTCCAAGGAAGTATTCAAATATTTATTTAGAATTATAGAAATATATCATAAATATTTTTGAAGTCAAATACAGGATTACTATTAAAAAATATCTATGGAATATTCTGGAAAATTATTTGCTATTAGGATAGAACTACCCAGGAATCTAACAGAAAAACCAGCTGGTTCAATACCTATCTAACCATATTTTTTTTACTGATTCAATATTTAGATCTGAAGATTAAAACCTTTCTAAAAGGATCAATACAAATAAGCTGTATCTGTAAATATTTTCAAGGACATGGTGACAAAGGCAAACAATAATAATTCATTGTTTATTTGCATTTGGAAGGACATGGAAGTATAAAATAAAAGCAAAGATTGTTTACATTTCGTATTTTGCATACGTTTTGTTCCTCAGCCCGATTTAAATATCACAAATTTGTTACATTCGTTACAAAGGTTCATCCATTAATTCTGTTAGCGTATACAATTCTTTCATGGAAATAAGATTTTTTTTTCTTTTTTTTGCATAAACGAATTTGGTTTGGTATGAAATATTTGTTCATTCTATTCAAATTTTAATTGGATCTGACATACTCAATGACAGGTGAAGGTGAATGGATATTCCCAATATTACATACTTCTTTCAATTATTTTTCATACACTTTTCAGGTATATGCAATTTTAAGTTGTCAACTTCAGTGGTTGGGCATTAATTATACTAGAATTTAAACAGCGAGAGAAATTTGATAGATGAAATTATTTTCACTGCAATGCGATATTTTATTTCAGCTACATTACTCTATCGCATTATGCTTCAAAGATTTAAAGTCACGCGATTGAGATTAATAGCATTTTTGCGTATGATTAAAAAACAAACACGTTGGCGGGGGTATAAAAATCTATTCCTTTTTTTTCTGGCTGACTTAAGGAGTGGATTAAGATTCTTCTTAAGACCAAGTTTTTCCTCCGAAATTTCCTTTCCATAGAATTCTACTTTATTTAGATTAGTCCCTTCTAGTTCCTTATTTGAAAGACTTTAATATATATATTCCGTTTTTCTATGTACAGAATACTCTTGGCATTGTACGCGCTTTGAAGCCAAACTTTTTCACTAAAGGAACCGTGTACAAATTTCACTCAGAAAATCCGATCAGTTGAAACAACCGATAAAAATAGTCAAATGGAAAAGCAAATGTAAAAGTTTGTACATATAAATGAAAAAAAAAGTCAGAGTAACAATGTATACAGCGAAAATAAACAAATAACAACTTTGCCGTTGGAATTAATCAACTTTACGTTTTGTTAATTTTTTCCTTTCTTTTAACGTTGCAATATTTGTTCTGAGGGCAAGTTATTTAAAATAATTAGTTATAGTTTATAATTTCAATTATTGTCAAAAGTTTCTTTGGAATATCCAAAAAGTTTAATTATTCTAAGTAATTTATTGGTAAATAAAAGTAATAAAAATATAACTTTGTTTTTAGTATTATAATGTGAATCTACTTTAGGAAAAATGAATCGTATATGGTCCATATATGTTTTAACAACTTCATGTAAGAAAATATAGTCATATATGTCTTTTCTTATTTCATATAAGGCAATAATTGATATAATATTCTAGCCATATATGGTTTTAATAATTTCCTTATATTGAAATCAATTATTAACATATATCAATCGTATATGGCCATATATGAATGAAGAAAAAAACATATCTATATATGATATGTATTGTATTTTCATTTTTAACACTATTAACACCCCTAGTAAAGATGAATCATATATACTCCATACATAGTTAATACACGGTCAATATATGTTTTAACAATTTCATATAAAAAATTACAGAAATTATATATGGACATATGTTTTTTCTTAATTCATATATATTATATCAATATCAATTATTGCCACGTATAGTTACATATGGTCATATGTGGGAAAAGAAAATACGTATAATCCATATATAAAATTTTTATTTTCTTATATGAAATTGTTAAATACATATGGACACATATTTTTACTAGAATAAAGTTTATAAAAGATTTCCACATTGTCTGTAAAAGTGCAATTTGCAAGCCTATCATCAATATGTGTAATCTCACAAAGAACTATTGTAGACAGCAGTGCAAATCAAGTATTGCATTAAGTCGTTACGACACGATTATTCGCGAAAGCGTTGCAGAGTAATTATTCTTTTGGCATCAAACACTGAGAGAAAAAAAGAAGATAATAATACTAATGTTTACAATTTTAATACGACGTTTTACTATTATCAATATTAACTTAGTGTTTCTTGCAAAATGAAAAATAAAAAAAAAAATTTTAAATAATCAAATTGTTAAAGAAAAATAAATTTACTATATACCAATGCAAAAAGCAAAATATATTATGGCATAATTGATTTGCACCCAATAAATGTCCCATATGTTAACGTATATGTGGCATACATGTTATAAAATGTAAAAAAAAACAACATAAAATCAATATATATATATATGAAAAATACATGGGGCATATATACAACAATATGAAAAACCATATATATCCCATAAATAAAGTTTTACCTCGTTAGTTATTAGTACAAACTGATCGCCAAAATTCTCATAACCTATAAACATACAATTGTCACACAAAAATATAGACACTTTTCTAAAACACTTCAAAGATTAAAAATTGAATTAATATTTATGTTAACTTATTTAATCTATGAACCGTGACGCGCGTACTTACTCGATAAACAACTCTAAAATCTCGCAAGAATCATCCCGACCGCTTTGTTTACGTAAATTGCACTGAATACATCGTCGACTATCGCGAGCGCGGTGTTTATGTTTTGTCAACTAGATGTCGCTTTGACCCGAACCACGTATAAAACAGTTTACTAAAATTCTGTGAAGAAAATGTCAGGGCCAACGTATTATTTTTGCAAACGTTGGCGTTTCGTTTCGGACAGCTTATTATATGATAATAAATTGATTTCAAAATTTCAATGATCAGCATAATGGATAATCCCAGACAGGCGGAATCATGGCTTTCATTTATTCCGCATTTTTCTTCGCGTGTTTGATGCGTTTGACAAGTGATGGATCTGTTGTTTACTTTTCCGGTAAATTCGAAATTTATGTTTATCAATAAACTAACAAATATAGATCAAACGAAACTCGATGCTGAATATTTATTCCATTGAATAAACAGATATACATTGGGATATACATTTCCCACATAATGAGTACATTTGTTGTAAGTAATAATTGAGCAATTATGCAAACACGAAATGTTGAATTTGTGTACCGCAAACAGCAGAATTTGGTGAGATTTTGTGATTAATTATTAAAGTAGGGGGGGGAGAAGTGAGGGGGGGATAGCCGCTCTGCGTTTATAACGGTTTATGCAATAAAAGTAAAGAAAGGTTTGTTATTGTTAATAATTGATTGTTCTCGTTGCAACAATTTGTCAAGCCTGCCACGAGTGGCAACAAGTGCACCGAGGGGAAAAAAAATGTTAAAAAATGGTAATCCTTCTTTGTGATTTGAGGACGTGATGGACAATGTTGCAACGACAAAAAAAAAAAGTACAATCAAAAATCGTGTAATGTATTCATAAATATTTACGTCTTTTATGAATACATTTTGTAATTTTTCATCGTACCTTTTGTGGGGCTTTGTACGTTGTGTTTCACAAATTACAAAAAAGATAACAATTTTTTTCTTCTCTCGTGGTTTATATCAAGGAAATGATTGAAATGTAATATTATTTAGTACAAATATCGAGTAATAAAACTTTGTCAATAAATGACATTTTGTTTGAAAACTTTTTGACAAATGTTACCCTAGTGTATATAACGCGTACATGGTACTTACATGTTTTGGCAATTTTATATAAGAAAAAAAATAAAGTTATATATGAATGAATATATATATTATTTCTTCATTCATATATGACCGTATATGACCATATATGATTGATATATGGTAATATTGAAACCATATATGTCTGGAATATTATATCAATTATTGCCATACATCGACCATATATAGCGACATACATGGTCATATATGGTTCATATATGGCCATATATGATTGATATATGGTAATATTGAAATCATGTATCTGGAATACTGTATCAATTATTGCCATATATCGACCATATATAGCATTATATATGGTCCATATATGTTTCAACAATTTCATGTAAGAAAATAAAATATTCATGTATGGATATATATTTTCTCTTAATCCATATATGGTCATATATGGATATATATATTTTATCTTAATCCATATATGGTCATATATGGACATATATATTCTCTCTTAATCCATATATGGATATATATGCTCTCTCTTAATCCATATATGATCATATATATTTTCTCTTAATCCATATATGGTCATATATGGATGTATATAATCGATATATGGCAATAATTGATATAATATTCTAGCCATATATGATTTCTTTATTTTCAAAATCAATTATTACCATATATGACCATATATGAATGAAGAAAAAACATACATGGACCATATATGTTTCAATTTTACTACATTATATTTCTAAAATTATCAATAAATTATTGTCGAATCTCATTAGATTAATTACGTTAAAATGTTCCATAAATTTTAGTAAGCGTCAATATCAATTTCTGTATTTCAATACCTTTTAACAATTTCTCATTTACTCGATAAACAATCACTCATTACCGAGCAATTACATTAACATATCATTGTTACGTAATTTATAAATAATCGACAAAACTGCCGACTACAAAGAACAAATTCAGTAACCTCCCAATTATTGTACGTTTCTCATGCGTTACATACAATGTACAAATGAACATTGTTTATTGCGAACATACGTTTCATCAATCATTGAACAATCATTATCAATCAGGTTTGTCAATGTTTAGGATGATAACAGGATTATTCGGCTATCCGGGTATACGACTGCGTTTCACAAATTTTAATTGAAATGTCAAATAAATTTTGACGCCCCGCAATCGTGGCACCGAAATGGCCGTACGTTTCATTAAAAGTAACTTTTAATTAAAAACATTTTCTTTAATTAATAAACTTTTAAAAATAACCTTTCAACGGAGAGCAAGTTTTGTAATTTTTTGTTTAAATTTTTATCGCGAACAATGAAATAATAACGAAAAATTCTTTACTCGTTCGAACGCCCCCCCCCCCCCTTCCCCCACGTATTATTATAAAAATCGCCAATTTATGACGTTGCTTTTTCCCCCGACGAATAACGGAAATAATAATCTCCCCGTAAATTTTCGTACGCAATAATAATAATAATAATGGCGGGCGCGCGGGATTAGCGCGATAACATCGGCGTTTAATTTCGCTTAATTTTTATGACGGTCGCCAAGGATTTGTAATAATAAATTGACGAGGCGTATTCGTTCCCTCGAAATGAAGTTTTGTTTGCCCGAACGAACGATGGAGAGAAGGAGCGTGAGAGGAGGGTTAAAAAAAGAAAAATAACGGAGAGAGTAAAACTTACTTTTGTTCGGTGCGGCGCCCCCCTTCTCTTTGCTCGGTGTCCGCGCGAACTGGCAGCGCGCGCTCGGGATTAGTCACAGCAGTGGCGCCGGTCGGAAACATTTCCGATGGACTGAAAAAGAGAGGAAAAAAGATTTCGGTGAAGTTAAAATGCACTATAGCTACGTTAAAACGTTTCCCAAGACGTTTCGCCTTCTTTTTTCGCGATCAAACTTTGTGGATGTTACGTTGCTGGAATTTCTTGTTAGGTTACTTGTTTCGACGAGAGTACTTCTTTTTTTTTCCAGCGAGTTTCGTTCAATTGTAATGATAAAAGTTTGATTTGTTGACACGAACCGAAAGAGAGACTATTTACAATGGAAAACTAAAAGGGACGGCAAGTTTTCCAAATGTCCTTCGATAGTGTAAATAAAAATAAATTTTTAATGACAATTTTTTTATTTAATATATGTATATATATATATATATATATATTTAATATATATGTATTTAATTATACGTATTTGTTATAGTCCCTAGAAAGAATGCAACATATATGATGCATATGTATGTTTTAACAATTTTATATAAAAAAATACAAAATTTATATATGTTTTTTCTTAATCTATATATGTTCATATATGGATATGTAGGATTAATATATGGATATATCAATAATTGATGTAAAATATTCTATGTCTATTGATATTGATATAATAGATATCAACCATTTATGAAATTGTTGAACTCATATATGGAAATATGTTTTTTCTTAATTCATATATGGTCATATATGGTTGATATATGGTAATAATTTATTTCAATATAAGGAAATTATTGAAATCATATGTGACTAAAATTTTATATCAATTATTGCCATATATCGACAATATATAGTCATATATGGCCATGTATGGATTAAGAAGAAACATATATCTTTATATAAATTCTTATCTTCTTATGTGAAGTTGTTAAAACATGTATTAAAACATATATAACATATATTATATATAAAACTGAACCATATATAAATGTAAAATAATATATTCATTATTTATAATTTTTAATATAAAAAAATATATTTTCAGTAAATATTTTTAACATATGATATTTATTACAAATATATACTTCATTTATAATATAAAATAAATTATTTTTATAATGGAATTATAAATACGTCCGGATTAAAATGGAAAAAAAAAATGATAAATTACACAATAAGCACCGGGCGGAATCGCTTTTACGAATAAAATCGCGGGAGAATGTATACCTTGCGAGAACAATATGGAGCAATAATCCGAGAAGAAAGAAACTGTTCATTAGACGATTTAAATATTCAACTTAGCGAACGCACAAAGGCCTCCCCATCAGGGGGGAGGGGGGGGGCAATGAAAAGCGTAACAATTACAAATTACAAAGCATCACCTGTAGATGGCGCTGCATTTGGAAAACAAGGCACAATAACCCTGCTCTTTGTTACGCGCGGAACGCGAAAATAATTACCATAACTTGAAAACCACTCGTCGCATTGTTGTCCGCCGTCTAGTTGAATAAGGACGCATAATGGGATTAGTCGCGAGCGCCTCGGACGTTCCGAAAGCGCGCGGGGGCGCACTCAAGCTGGCGAGAGCCCGGGCCTGGCAATCTTGTCCAATTATGAAAATCGCTGAATCGCCATTAAATTGCATTACCGTCGAACTTTTCGCGAATCTTCGCCGGGCCGAGGAAATTGGCCGCGAAAAATAATGGCTCGCGTTCGCAAAATTGCCATTCATTACCCCGAACACAATTACGAATGCAAACGAAGCCCCGCCACTCGCGCGAGGATAAATATTTCTTGGCGCGGCAAATTACTATTATTTGTGTGTTTTCGCCACACTTCCTTTAATTCGAGTTATTCGGCTGCGTTAAGTTCGGATAATTAGGCATCCATCCGGTGTCCTCGTCTAATTTGTGCAATTTGACGAGGACGGAAATGATACTCGCGTGTTTCCAGGTTGGAATTATTACTACTGCAAAATTTAACGGCAATTATTTTTGTCTTATATTTAGCAAGAAAAAAGCAGCGTTCGTAAATACTTTTAAGGTCGAATTAATGGAAGAAAAACAATAATATTATATGGAACCGAAGAACGAAACGTTTTTCAAATTGAACGCGTTGAAAAAGAATGTTTGTAAATATTTGGAAGGTCAAGTTAATGAGAGGAAAACAATAATATTGTTTGTTTACATCCAAAGGACATGAGAATGGATGTAAATACAAAGTAAAATCAAAATTTGTTTACATTTCGTTTTTTATGTTTCGTTTTTCAGTATCATTAATATTATTTATTTACATCCAAAGGGCATAAAAGTGGATGTAAATATAAACAAAGACAAAGTTGTTTTCATTTTGTATTTTGAAAACGTTTCATATATGAAATATTTGTGGCATATATGTCGTATATATGTAACATAAATAGATAATATTTGGTCAACTGTTGGTCACAATTATTGTCCAAAAGTTTGTTTAAACTGTGATTTATGTCGCGTTATGAACTTGCTCCGAAAAGTTGATCAAATAAACAACAGATGTGCGACGCTTTATACCAAATTTCTTGGTCAGTCTGATCAATGTTTCATCCAAAAAAAACTTCACCACATTTTATCAGATTAGATCAGCTTTGAAATAGGTAAAAGTCACTTTTAATTTTTGATCAAAATACGAAAATGAAATGTCAAATTGAACTTTAAAATTTTGATATAATAAAATTTTTTATAAAATTTTTATAAAATATTGAATTATAAGATAATTACTAACTTTTTATACTTTTCTAGTAATTATGATTCAGGGAATTACTTTACATCAGTGTTGTTATAAAGTACAGTCTTTTTTTTTTTTTTCTTATAACTTTTTTCCGAGCGAAGCAAATTTCTTCTTAAAGATATAAATAAATTTATCTATCGATTTGAATTTTATTAAAAAGTACCGTACGTTTAATTACCGGTTGGAAACGATTAATAAAATAGCTTTCATAATAAAATACTTTGCATTGAAAGTAATTACAAAATGAATTTAAACCTTCTATATTTTTTTCCCTTCTTTCAATCCCACTCTCCACTTTCGTTTAAATACGCGCGTAAATTAATTATAATTACATTTAATTTAATCGAAATTGCCAATTATTATCAAATAATACACGTAATAATGCTGTTTGTCATGAAATTGCAGCGTCGCCCTACCCAAACTCGTAATGAAAACTTTTTCTACGACGCCGCCACATTATCACAATAAAGGTTAATTGCGCGACATTTCTTTTAAATATTCCGCCACCGCCGCTTTCATGCGAGCCACGTTAAAACGTGGCTCGAACACTTCTCGAAGTTAAGACGCGTTACAACTTTTTCTTTTTTTTTCATTATTCAATAACAAACGAAAAAGCGAAAATAAATTCGACAAAGATAGAACCCCAAAGTCATCGAGTTTATACATCCATTGAAATGAAATGTCATTGGATGGCCAAGTCAGATCGAACATAACCTCCTTAATAATAGATATCTTTAAATATATTGTAAAATAAAAATTAATTTAAGAAAAACGCAACGTAAGAATATCTCAGAAAGCTTTATCTTTTGGAAATAGATTTCAACCTAACGTCCGAATAGTTGATAAAACCATTTCTAAAAAATAACTTTCTGAGAAGACTTACAATACGTAAAAACTAATTTAAATAATTCTAAACTTGTTTAACTTTTAACTGATATTACATTTTTCTTAAATTAATTATTATTTTACAATTTATTTAAAGATATGTATTATTAAGGAGGTTATGTTCAATCTCAGTTGACCATCCAGTGACACTTCACCTTAAAGCGAAGTCGAAAATTACTTTTCAAATACTTTAGTATGTTTTACAATCATTTTTACTGTGCTAGTAAGGTGAAATGTCACTCGATCGCCAACTGAGAATGAACATAACCTCCTTAACAATACATATCTTTAAATATATTACAAAATAAAAATGAATTCAAGGGCTTTAAGGGTCCAGCACGATAATTCTTAATAGCTTTCTTGTTCAATATAATTCTCGAACCCCAAAATGACTGTCCTCCCCCCTCCTCCCCCCTCTCCCCCATTATATAACATAATAAGCGAGACATTTCTCGGGAATTTGCGAGCGATCTTAAAATTAGTTGGAAAAATGGCGCGATTATGTGACAAGTGGTATATTTTCGTGGAGTAGAAGAAGAGGGCGTGCGAGAGAGAGAAAGGGAGAGAAAGAGAGGGGGGGAAAAAAGATGTGGAAAAAGAGAAGTAACGCCACGACCGAGTGTCTTCAAAGGAAGTCGACTTCTTGACGCTGCCAGCCAGATCCAAATCTATTCCCGGCTTAACAATGGACCACAGTTTCAAACTCGACACACCGACGCGGCCAGTTTGAGTTAACGCGAGAGTTGAATAGCGTTGCGCACACATACACACACATACACGCACACGTTGCTCGGAACCGTAGTGGCCCTTTATAACGGGCGGAGGTTAACGTCTCGCCGGTCCCGGCGTTAGGGTTTACATTTCAAATTTACATTAACAACAACGGGCAAATGCCGAAGCTTAATAAAGGACCCGGTTTTTCGTCGATTTATTTGTTTACAATTGGTTCCCGAGAAGGCGACTCCTTTTCGCGGAATGGCCAATTGCTTGTTGGGATTCAAAATTGAAACTTGTTGATAATAAATATATGGCAAAGACGCATGCCTTTTGCCCGTCTTTTGTTCCGAATCAAACATAAAATCTTAGTTAGTGGAATGAGAAACTTGTTTTCCGTAGTCATAACAAAAACAAATACAAAATGTAAACAAACCTACAGTACTGAACAATGAAACGTTTTCAAAATACAAACCGTAAACAAACTTTGTTTTTATTTTGTATTTACATCCACTTTTATGACCTTCCTATATAAATAAACAATATTATTGTTTTTGTTTCATTAATTTCACCTTACAAATATTTACAAACATTTTCCTTTGAAAATTTAAAAAAAAACCCGTTTTATTCTTCAGTTTCCATAACAAACCCCGCTATTGTCTTTCATTCAATGCCCTTCAAAATGTAAACAAACAATTTTTGCTTGTTCTCCACCTTCCAAATGTTAACAAAACATTGTTTATTAACATCACAAAAACATTTCATCCTTTACTATTATATTTTCTCCTTCATAATTGATCGCCGAGCTGTTGCTCTTTTAACTTCGCTCCCGGTCTCAAAGTAACCTCTTTTTATGACCAATTTTGAGCGCCGATGTGCCGAACGCGCGAGCTACGGTCTTACGTTTCCTCGCGGCGTCCGTAACGCGTTTCCATTTCCCCCTCCACTTTCCCCTAATCGTGGATAAACGCGCGCCCTCGTGCCGTTGACGGCGTCTCCCAACTTTATCTCCGGAGACGAAACAGCTGTTGAAGCACAAACATTATCGGACAAATGGCAAGGGTATCGTGATGTAATATAATTCAAAAGAGGATGGGGGGGGGGGAATATCGTGCCACGTAACGCTTTAAAAACTTTACCCTCGTTTCCGTCTAGTCGCTGCCAGCGCCGCACTCGGACCGTTTGCGAATTAGTGGCGCTGATAAAGCCATAAAAGGCAACCATAATACGATACCTCCGTTTCCGAAATATATACGATTCCGTGAGGGCCGCGCTACGGGGTAACTACCGTGGATGCGCGGAGACTCGCCAATATCTAACGTACGGCGGATAAAGGTTATATCTCCCTTACTATAAATAAGAGATACGCGTTTACGTGTATAGGCGGGCACGATTGGGACGCTGGGATTTGCTGACTCCATTTTCGAGCGTCTATTACCCCGTCGGGTACCAAGTTTTTACACGTCAATAGTTACTGCTGTGTATCCGTAATGAATCATGGCCTTAAGGGGGGGGGGGGGGAATAATGCTCTACGCTGATAAAAACAAATGGCGTTGGGAAAAGTATATTGTAATCTAAAAACTGGCGGGTTTTAAATTTTAGTAAAATGAATTCCAATATGTGCCAAAGGATTTTTCTTTTAAATAACTATCTACGAGCTTGAGGTTTTTTCGAGGGAAAAAATATGATCATAAATGAGAAATAGTAAGTTTCAGTTCTAGGGTGGAAAGTGACTAATTTTCGCCCGCTTAAAGAAATAGCTGATTTCTAATTATCTACGAGCTTGAGGCATTTTCGAGGGAAAAAATATGATCATAAACGAGAATTAGTAAGTTTCAGTCCTAGGGTGGAAAATGACTCATTTCCGTCCGGGTAAAGAAATAGCTGATTTCCTTTGTTTTAAACGGAACGAAATCAGGGTATATGTCTTATCATATATAAGACTCTCTATATATGTTTTATCTTAATTCATATATAATCATGTACAGACATATATTGTTCATATATGGTAATAATTGACTTCGTTATAAGGGCATTATAATGGATTTTACTATAAAAATTGATATATTTTTTTATCTCCCAGTGTATGTACAATAGGAATTGCGTAATATAAGTGGAAAATATTTTTGTTAATTCGACAAAGGGTTACTCGACATGCCGGATCAGATGGAATTCAATTTTCCAACATAAATGTTCATTTTTATTGGGATTGTGTCCACCTGTTAGAGTGATTTTCAATTTAATTAATTAAATCGTTGAAATAACCATGATATTGGATTTTACTTAAGCTTATTCTATACGCATTTTGAATCTACTTTAGTTACAATCATAACTAACATTAATGCTAAGCCCCTTCTATCCTGGCAACAAACACTAAATAGAAGGAAATTCACAGTTGTTATTGAAATAATTAAAAAGTGATAGAGATACCTTTCCAATGCAAAAATCAACGTGTATGTGTCATATGTTGCATATATGGTGCATATGTGTCGTATATATGATTTACAATCTCATACATGTCACATATATGTCAACATATATGGGGCATATGGCAGATATATATGTCGCATATATAAACTCCCAGGTAAATATTTATATATGCCATGTTTAACATATATGCTGCACCATATATGTGCACCGTATATGCACACACATAAAATGCAACATATATGTCACATATTTTGTAAATATGCCCATATATGCCCCGTATACACATGGATATAAGCGACATATATGTGAATATTTACATGATATAACATATATGTCCAAAAATATGGGACATTTATACCAATCAAATCATATATATAACATATATGCCACATATATGTTGACTTTCCCATACGTTTTTACCTGGGTTAATTTAAAAATAAAACTCTGGCACATTTTTGATAAAGGTCACAAAATACCCGACCTTTTCGCGTAAGTTCGGAAATTCTTCGACTTCCGGGCACGAAACTTCCCGTCCTTTCTCTCCCAAGAATAAATGTTAATTATACTGACCGCGGCCTTGTTAACGCGCGCTTCAAAACTAAATTCCTGCCCGACCGATGTTTCCGTGTGTCTTTGTGCCTGGCAAAAATCAACCCGGGAACCTGACTTAATTTTAATTACGCCCCCCCCCCCCACTTCTTCTATCTTCGTTTAATCGTTTAAGAAGTTTGAAAAAAATCTTTTTAAACTCCCTCCGGCCGCCGCTTCATTAACATTTAATTAAAATCAAGCCGAAGCAAAGTTTAAAAGCGCTCTCCGGGCTTTTTAAGCTACGGGAACATTCGTCGGTCCGACGAAATAACTCATTTCGTCAATCTCCATTCGGATATTGGGATTTTGCTTCTTTCGCGTGCGTTTCCCGCCCGCTCCCCCCCCACCCGCCCCTTCGTCCCGCGCAATCAAAACACTGCTTGCTTTTCGCCCGTAATGCCGCGTAATAAAAA
>JABFPN010002652.1:0-21242 GCA_022817305.1 Leptoteleia sp. ZL-2020 | reverse complement strand
AAGTCCAAGACCAACAGCACCAAGACCAAGATCAAGACCAACAAGACCAACACCAACACCAACACCACGACCAAGACCACGACCAAGACCACGACCAACACCAAGACCATGACCAACAAGACTAAGACCAAGACCAAGAAGCCAGGTAAAAAAAAGGGCCGAAAAACCTAAAATGCCGGGTAAAAAAAGGGCCCGCAAGGGAAAAGGGCCGAAAAACCTAAAATGCCGGGTAAAAAAAGGACCCGCAAGGGAAAAGGGCCGAAAACCCCTTTTTTTACCCGGCATTTTAGGTTTTTCGACCCTTTTTTTACATGGCGTCTTGGTCGTGGTCTTGGTGGTCTTGGTCTTGGTCTTGTTGGTCTTTGTCTTGGTCTTGGTGGTCTTGGTCCTGGTGGTCTTGGTATATGTATATGTACATATATGTTTATATGTATATATATATATGTTTATATGTATTTATAAACGCTTACGAAGTGTTTTTGGTCGTTATTCTTAATTTTCAAAATTTCGTGAAATTCGTTAGAACAACGTTAGAAACTTCAGTCACATAATTAATTACCTAATATTTAAATAACTTTAAGAATACTTTAATAAATATTCGAAATGAATTGAAAGTACATAATTATGAAAGAAATTATTAATTTTTAATATATAAAAAAGAAACCGGTTTGTGCGCTTAAGAAACGCGTGAATTTTTTATTATATATTTAATTCAGTCAGAGTAATCATAATACTTTATATAAATTATCTAAATAATTCATAAAAATCGTAATTATGAAAACGTTTAATTACAAAAACACGACGCGAGATATCAAATTAATTCACAACGAAATTATTCGAGTCTATAATTTTAAAAATGCATAATTACCGGGCATGTAATATCGAATTATATAATATATTAAAATGATTTAATTTTATCGAAACAGTTAAATTTAATGATTATTAATGAAATATGGATTTCTAATGAATATATTATGTTTCCACATAATATACATATACACCCGTGCTTATATTGTTAGGGAAAGTTGGTAAAATCAAATTTCATATTAAGAAAACTTCTGATACAGGTGTGAATTGTAATTGGAGGTCATGTTTTAGAATGACTATATGGTCTCTGATCAATCTGTCGTATTAACATTTTTTCTTCCACTTCGAATAACACTCAACTAACAATTATTTATAATAAATTAAGTTACAATAATTAGTATATATTAATTATAGAACGAATTTTAAGGATTATAAAAATATCATTTTGAAAATCGCTATTAATAAAACACAAACTCTTTATTCAATATTAATATAAAACATAATTGAAACGTGTTCTTTGAATAAATAAATAAATAAACAATAATAAAAGACGTAATAGTTAGCTTTTCGAACGTGAATGAATCGAAAGTAGCAATTTATAAAATTTTTGCTGAACTTGACTTTTGATCTTCCAACGTAATAAGGTGAAAGAAGAAAATCGCATACATAGATATTCTGTCATTCGCAGCTAACCTTCATCGAATGCCCGTATAAAATTTTGTCATATTACTTCGCCTTTTTCCAATAACGATGGCCCCGAAAGTGTGTGACATTTTGCAAAAGCATCGAAAAGTCCGTTATTAAAATGTTGAAATTCCACAAAAATACCTCAGCTAAAACGAACGAAAAAAATTAGAACAAATTTGCATACGCAATTGATAAAATTTGTCTAATTTCCTTAATTAACTTTTTAAATACTACATTGTAAACTTTGACATTATTTACAATAAGCTGCATTACTATAATATATATCTGGACGTTATTTAAATTTCTTGAAATATATAAAAATCATAAAGCAAGAAAAACTAAATGAATTAGTTAATTAATAAACAACTTAATAGAAAGAAAAAATAGTATTAAATAATAATAGATTTTCTTTTGATATTCTACCCTTGTGGAAATAGTTTATGTGCAAACGTCTGCATAAGAAAACATTCCCAATTATTTCAAACTCAAAAACTTGCCCAAAAGTCTGAAAAACTGTAAAAATTGGGACTGCCCACTTTTGCAGACGTATTGCAGAGAAATTATTTCTACAAAGCTAATCCAAAATTGAAATATTCCAGTCCGCAAGAAAAAAGGGGAAGTCTTCCAAAAAGTTACAACATTCCCGCCATAACACCAAGAAGAATGAAACGCAATTAATGATGGAAAAACTCAATCGCGAAATAAAACTTGGTACCCTTAATACAAAATGGTCTTGCAAGCGATGGAACGACATGATAACGCAGATGAAATTACAATTGATTAAGCAAGATATAGAAGTTGCCAAGCAAATTTTCAATCGTCAGCTTGACATAAAAGACGCCAGGCAATTAATTTTCAGATAAATAAACGCTTCATATCGAACGTATATCATTACTAAAATTATTAAAGATTGAAAACTTATTAATTTATTAAATAGCCATATCCATAAATTGATTATAATTTAATAAATCATTCACTCTTGATATTACGAATCAAAATTTCGGTATAACATTGCATCATTAGATTTTCTACTTACAATACTTCAGAAAAAAAATTTCTTCTAAAGGTGAAACTACTTTTAGTAGAAAAATCGCGAGGAATGTCATTCTCCTTTTTAATTAATATACTTCCAGAAATTTGTCGGGATTACGGATTGTCCCTTGTCGAAGTTACAACTTCGACAAAGTTCCGCCACTTGGTTCACAATCCGAGCTAATTAATTCTTAGGAATGTTTTGCAGTTACAAGGCTTCGAATCCGCTAATGTCTCTACTTGTGTCGCAGCATTAATTTTCTTTTCAACGCGTTGAAAAAAGCCGAGGAGCAGCATCAAATGAACGTGAAATCGCACATGGAACAAATTGACAATTTGATCGAAATATACAAAAGGATGGTGCGCAGCCACCAAAAGCGATATCAGAATGAATTAAACGAATCGTTGTCTACATCGGAGGACGAAATTCAGAAGATATATAACGAATATGACGAGGACGACGCGTTCATGAAACGGATTATGTTTTCCATGCAAGAAAGACTCGATGAACTTTTGAGAAAGACGAGAACCGAAGCATTGGGTAAAAGATACAAATGCGTTAATTAATTTTACTAAAATAATTTAATCGCGATACAATATGTAACGTTATCGTTGCATTTAGTGACGTACAATGAAAGAAACGAGGCGGAAAAGAACATAACCGACACATATGCAACTGTAATGCACGACAAAATGCTTGTACTAAAGAAAGAACTGCAAGCTGTAATGAAAGATTATCTGTCCAGTAAGGACCTCGAATTCAAGGGAAATTTCATTGCTTTTCGTGTATATATTTTTTATCAAATGCAAAAATCGTTATTCCTTCAGGCAAAATTCTGCGCGACTATAAAATAATTAAGAAAAAAGACGACGAGGACAGGAAAATCATATCGCATTTGGAAATTCGCATAACAAATCTTACGGAAGTGAAAAGAAAATTGGAAGAGGAAATAGCAAATCTTCAATCAAATTTAATGGCAAACAGATCCGATTTGGAATTCGAGAGGAAACATTTTTCGGACGCCTTTAATGCGAAGAATGTTGACTTCTTGAATGGTGAATATAAATAGCTTAATGTAAATTCTGGAAGACATTTAAATAACATCGCCATTTTTTAGAACAAAAAATGGACAAGAATCTTTTGAAGTCGCACGTCGTTGAATACGAGAAGCTAATAAAACATTTAACGGCGATTTTAGAAAAAGGAGAGAAAATAATGAGTTTACACAGGATGTGCAAAAAGTACGAAACCGAGGAGGAGAAATTATTTTTATATATGACAAAATGCAAACCGGATGAGGAATGTGATGAAAATTGTTTGGTAATAGTTTGTATTTTACTGTTAAACCGTCGAAAAGCTCATAGTCAATTTTAAATTAAATTATAATTTTCGTTTAAGAATGTGCAACATAAATTAAAGTTGTTCTGGAAACGAGTCGGATTGGCTGAGGCAAGAAAAATTCAGTTATCAATAAAGCGAAAAGATTTACTGGAAGAAAACAAACGTCTGAAAGAGCGACTAAAGAATTTTATTGCCGGGTATCCAAAAACCGATCAATTTGATACCATTTGTACCTCAAATAACTTAATTATCAAAGTGGAGGGTAATACAGATACGCCATGTGTTTAAATTTTCATTCTCTTATTTATTTGAATAACTGTACAAATGGAAAGTGGTACCGCTCGCGGCAAAATAATTTAATTGCTCGCGACTTCCGCACTGGAAACGTTAAAAACTTCACTTCAAATAACGTTCATTCATCCACGCATACCATATTATAGTTACAATTAAATTATTTGCACACCGAAGTATTACAAAAAAACTGCAAAAAGGAACGTCACGTAAATGATGTGTATGCGTTAACGCAAAGTGCTCACGAGCTATAATTTAAATTCTCGTCGTTTGTGTGGCCTTGAACGAGTGATTCGACGAGTCCGTAATAATATAAACATTGCTGTCAGTTGTTCCTCGTGCACCATGTGGAAACTTGTTAGCGTGACGACTGCTTGTGGGTCTTTGCAATGTGCAATAATAATTTGCTACCAGCAAGGAATGTAACAACACCCAAACCAATAAGGTACCTCAATGTCACGAACATGTTCAGTCTCAGCCAGAATATACCGAAAAGTACAAATATACCTAAAAACAAATTAGTTATTAGCTTTTATCCTTAAAATTTATTTCAACAGAAACCAATATTATCTTCAATAATTGTTGTTAAGTTAAGAAAAAAAAAAGCATAATAAATTGATATTTTTTATCAAAATAAATTCACAGAATGATAATTTTATTAAAATGAATAATAAAAAATTTGCTTTAATAAAGCATTGCAATTGTTGAGAATATTGGACTATAAATTCAATTAAAGTAACTGAATTTGCGACAAATTCATCGTTTGCTCTTCGCCCAGTATGAAAACAACTTACTTTATGTTATAAAACAGTTGCCAAGCACTGGGCGATTGGAGTAGTGTATTGTATTTAAAAGATATACATACTTGCTAAACCAGCATGGAACACTATAGCACTTAGAGACAATGGGAAGTTCGAAATATTGACGCCCAATTTTGCCCAAAGAATGAGTAACAACAGAACTGGAGCGAGGCAGAGGCCAGTAAAGAGATTGGACACGAATACTGGTGGCCTTTTCTCTGGTTCGCGGAATAAGTGCTAGAGAGAGAAAATAAAGTAAAAATATTTAATTCCAAGTTTTAATACTGAAATCACATTTCAGAGACATTAAAGTAATTATAAATTAGAATACTAAAATGTGTAGGTCAGTGTTTCTTCATTACAACGGTTTAAAACTTGTGAAATCCGAAATACTGATCATTCTTCTTCCAATGTTATGGAAGTGAAAAAAGTATGGAGAACTTTATCCACTAACGAGCATTGGTTAAATCAGGAACATTTTATCGTCATGCATTGAATTATATTGTTTACTTTAATCAATTTCATAAATCCTTACCTTTATTTCTGGCTTCATTTTATAATAATTCGGTTTCTGCTTGTAACCAGTGCTTTTTTCAGCTACATCTGAAGTTGACGGTTGTGGGAACTTTAGACTTACAGTTGCAACCTTCCATTGGAAGGAATCTTTTAACAAAGCATCCCCAACTATTAGCTCGACGTCATAATCACCGCTGATGTAAGCAAAGTTCTTTCCATTAGTGCCCACTGGCTACAAAAGCGAAAGTGGACAAATGTAAACTTACAATGAATGTTTGCTGTGCAACGTTTTCAACAATACACTTGACTTTGTACACAAGTAAAATCAAGTTATCATTTGCAAATTAATTAAGTCATTCAAGAGACCGTGAATTCTCACCATGTCAAATTTGTAGACATGAGAAGCATCTGGCTCTGCCACAAAAATGATTTCAGATATTCCCTTTTCTTTGGCCACGCTGGAGTGAGGAATCAAACGAACAAAAGCTTGGTGAACGCGAATAGGCTTTTTATTATCGTCATCCTTTAAAAGGAAACGTATCGCCAATTTTTGTTGAGAATCAGCTTCGATCTTTTCCGCCAAAACATCTGGCTTTGAAACCCTAAAATCAGCAGAGAATATTTTGTTATAGATTATGAAAAAATCATAAGAAATGTACACTTACATAATTAATATAAAGCAAATTTATGTTAAATTGACACGACTCTTTAAAAAGAAGCATTTATAACTTGTAAAATTACAAATAATAAACTATTTACCGGAATAATTTTGGTTGCGTTGTTTGATCTGCATCCGCTGTACCAATTAAAAGATAATCTACAAAAACATTCGCCAGAACTTTAACCGTGACAGCATTCGCAGCAGTTCCCGCAGATACCGACACCTTATAAAAGCCTTTACTTGGCTTCAGATCCATGAAGTTGAATGTAAACAGTGTACTGAAAGGGAAACAAAAGTTTAGATAAATCAAATGTCCAATTTGAACAAAAATATATTATGTGTTTGAAAATTATTGTTTGCTGATTGCGAAATACTTAATCGTTTAATATCAACCAAGTAGCTCAATTACAGCAATTTTCTTTCCCCCAAGCGTATAACTGATATCAAAATTAAATATTCAATTCAGTAAAATATTGGGGTAATAAATATACATGATTGATAATAAAATGATTAATTTTATATCTGAATTAGTATTGCAACAGAAACTACATAATAAGATATAATTATACAATTGAAGTATGCTTTTTAATCACAAAATTATATATAAAAGTAACGAATTAATTACTATTTAACAAAAAAATGTATTATTTACCTGTCAGATGAAACTTTGAAAACTTTTTTCTGAGACACAATTTCAGTGTCATCGTCAACTTTCTTTGCTGAATCTATAGTAAGAGCCGGTTTGCCAGAAAGAGGCATTCCAAGAATGTCACAAAGTTTCACATTAATGGATTGCTGTCCTTGGAAAATGATTCCACTATCAGCAAGTGTGATACAAGTCGGGTTTTCAAATTCATTTGTTGCCAAAATTTTAACCGATGAAAGTAAACTGACAACACCCTTTGGTGTTTGTACAGAAAGTCTTGAGAGGAAATAATTAGCTAATTTGACTAATTGGATTGAAGTTATTGGTGGTTTCTTTTTTATTGTCGATGAAAGCTTGTATATTCCATTAACCAAAAGACCTATTGCAAAATGACAATTAATTAATAACTTATATTCTTGGAATGCATTACATAGAAATGATTATACATTATTTTAAAATGAGTTTGTATACATACTGGTTATCGAAAGTCCACCTTCAAACTGTAAATATTTTCCATTAACTTCATCAGCTTGAACAATTACATCTTCTATATGTTTGACTGCAAATGATCCAGCAGATCCAAGATCAGAAGCAATATGAAGCATGTAACCCAAACTGAAATAAAAAAATAAATATTAATAATGCTATATGTTACAAATTTTCGATTTCTTTATGATTTGATAAAAATATTTGTTACATTTTCATATACTTAAAGTGCTTATTTTGATTGATTTATTATTTATTGTCTTTTTAACAGGGATATGCTACAAAGTTAAAAAAAAAGTTATTTGATATTTATAACACATAATACGTACTTTAAAAGACCATCATCTTTCTTTAATCCAGCTTGTATAACTTTCACAAGATTATCAGTAGTAGCACTAGATAACTTGTGCGATAAAGCATTTAAAGAACTAAAAGCGTAGTATAAATCTGAAATGGAGGTTGTTTCCTTTTCCAGTACTGGAGACAATGACTGAAATGAGAAAAATTTTATTTACTTACATTATATAATATTTTTAACACAAGCAATAATTTTAAGATATGGATATAATCAGAAGTAAAGTTTTCTTCAGGGTTCTTGCAGTAGAACGAAAGTAAATAGTACATCATTTTAATATCCATGAAATATATATAAGGTATATAAACTTTTTAAATTGGTCAAATTAAAATTCCTTGACATTTTATAATTTATATATTATTATATGAATAATATTTACCTTGATAATGGCAGCACTTGGTAATGCTTGGCAAGTTCCAAGAGATTTCCATGTTGTGGTGATGTAATACGCATTTTCAGGAGACAAAGAACTGCCATCCCCAGCTGAACTTATGAGGTACTTACATATTTCCTAGAACAAAAAAGAATCATGTTATTATAATATGTGCATTTCAGTTTCGCTCGCAGAAAAAAAAGAATTATTTAATTATAATTATGTCAGAAAGACTAATCAAAGTATCATTGATAATCAACAAAAGGCAAAATTTTCATCATATAGAATACAAAAAAACTGGTTTGTTAATAAAAAAAATTATTTTAATTAAATACTTACAGCTGTATTAGATATCTGATTTTCCATCAGTTTGTAACCTAACACTGCATAGTGCACAGATGCTAGATCTTTTAATTTAAATCCTGGTTCAATTATTTTTTTCAATTTCAGTTTATCACTCTCCAACAAATATGAACTCGTTGAAGATGGTATTTCGGCCATTGCCGAAACCACCCAGACAATTGCCAATAGAAGCCATGTATCTAAAATACAAAAATTATTTTTCAATGAGTAATCATTTATTTTTACCTTTTATATTTGTTTTATTGATAATTGTAATTATATGGCTTATATAGTAGTAAATAATATATTAAAATATTTTATAATAAAATGATATACAGAGTTTAATAAAAAAAAAAAAGCATATAAGAATAATTATACGACTAACTTAAAAATAATAATTATTAAACGATATTAAATTTACAAAATCAACAGATCCTAATAAATTAATGCATTTTAATGGGGCTTGATTAAACCTAGAATCATACAGTATAATTCTTGCACAAAACAAAGAATAAAAATAAGCAATCGTTATACGCATATCTACATATAAAACTGGAGATAAACTTGATTAATAAAGTACTTTACAAAATGTGAAAAATACCAATCCAATATCAAAACCCTATTAAAATTGAAATTTCAAGAAAACAAAAAATATTAATAAAGATGTAAATTAATATTAGTTTACAATACACAATGCCAATAGGTACAAAATACAATAGAACATTTTGTATATTCCAGAAAAAAAGAAGAATTAAAAAAAGATAGTTCCATTGCAATTTGCCTAATTTTGTTAAATAAATTTCTGCATGAAATCTTCCTGACAAAACAATTTGTTTGCGAAAATTGTTATGATAAAATGAAAATCTCAACCTATTAAAATGTAGCGTGGTCACATAGATTCTGAAATTTGGTCTAATTCTTAATTTGCAAAATTCAAAAAATAACGTATATGATACGTGAAAAATTATTTATTTTATTAGATTTGCGTGTTTACTTACGAATCTTCATTTTGGGAGTAGAAAATTATCTCACGCCGGCCGCCACGTCGGCCCCAGCAACAAAATGGCTCTTTACTCATTGCGCGTGTCAAGAAAAATGGACGGTTGTAGCACCGGAAATCGCTGGCAAAATGAACGAGTCCTGACCAGTTACAACTTATATACATTAGAACTCAAAAACGCGCCATCTTTAAAAATAGATGCAGTTTCGACGGCCATCATGGTCATTTTCGTTTGAATATCACTAAAAATGACTGGGATAATGAAATGATTATAAACTAATTTTAAACCTGAAATACTAACTTTATAAAAGAAGGTAAACATAAATATACTTACTTCATGTTATCCTTTAATTTTATTATTGTTGAAATGTCACTCACACTCAATAAAACACTTTATATAAACATAAATATGTAAACAATATTTTATTGCTTAAATGAACTTAATTCATAATGTTTATTTGTTAAAAAAAAATATGACGAAATAATTGTAATAAATAATAATAGACAAATCCATTTAGGAATATTTATGATAATTGAAATAATAATATTAAATACCATTAATATAAAATTTAATTAACAAAATTATTACCAAAAGCAACAAATATTTGTAAAATATGTACATTATACAATATTTATAAGTATATATAAAATTTTTTATAAATAATAAAATGTCCACTGTATAATATTTATGTTAAATCCCATTTATATTTCAAAATGTTTATATAATATTGTACAATAATATTAATTTATGCGCTAATAAGGATGTTTCAAATCAATTGTTAAAATAATTTTAAATTAATTTTTTTTTTGCAGTTGAGAAAATATTCTTTATATTTAATTATCGTTTTGCAAAAGAGTGTGCAATAATTAGAATATAAATAAATAACTACTTTATATTGATTACCATCGAGCATGCATTGACTTTAAAAAATAATTCTACTTGAAATATTCATACGAGATGGCGCTCTGAAAATCTTATAGCAAGTTTCTTTACTTGGTGCTTTGCATGATTCGGCCGAGCCGAATTTTCGTGTAAATTGTTGCATTTGTCTTCTAAGATTTTGTATTGTACCAGAAAATTATTTAATTAAATATGGTAAGTATCGTTTCTAAATTAATAATAAATTATAATAATTAACACCATTAATTATTTACTGGCTTCAATAAAGTAACACTCGGGATTATAAACCGATTTCAAATGTATTATAATCGCGTGAGCCTCGTTATTACCGATTTTTGTATTTTCCAATAAATTTGCTGTATTTATAATTTATAAATCATTTGTTCACAAGGACAAAGGTAAATGTGTTTTGTATTGTTTATATGTTGATTTCTGTAAGATGACATAAATAGCAATGATTTGACAAGTTGAACTTGGTTAAGTCATCTTACAAAGCACAAGTATGAGTCTTTTACCATATACGGTAATACAGTAAAATTTACTGTTGCTGGAAATATAACCTTATTTTTAAGGCATTATTTCTGGCAATATATATTTGCAATTGCAAACTTAAATGGTATATGTTTAAAGAAATGTATAAAAGGATAGAAAGATTAAAGGCGTCGTATTTTTTTTTAATTAAACTTGCAATGAATAGTTATTACATTGTATTTTTATAAATAAGCCGTGATATTTAAAAAAATGTTAAAACTAAATCATCATTTATTTATAATAAGTTGACTACCTCATTTTATATAAAAATATATGAAATTCTGATAAATATTTATAATATTAATTCATTGTTTATTTTTTTAACAGTGAAAAAGTTTTGTAAATTTAAATATTTTAAAGGTAATTTATAATTAACAAAAAAAAAATTATATTTTCTATAATTTTCATTGCAATTCAATTAATGAAATTTTAAAAAAATATTAAAAAGTCTTGTTTTATTTATCTTTGCAGGTATCTTTAAATCCAGTTCGAATTTTGAAAAATGAGGCAGAAGAGGAAAAGGCAGAAATTGCTCGTTTGAGCAATTTTGTTGGGGCCATAGCCATTGGTGATCTGGTCAAGTCTACTCTTGGCCCAAAAGGAATGGACAAAATTTTGGTTGCCCAAGGACGTAATGCCGGTCAAGTCCAAGTGACAAACGATGGTGCCACTATACTTAAAAGCGTTGGAGTAGACAATGCAGCAGCCAAAATTCTCGTTGACATGTCCAAAGTCCAAGACGATGAAGTTGGCGATGGCACTACTTCTGTCACAGTTCTTGGTTGGTTAATGTTTTCTAAATTTTAATAAATTTATCCAAGCAAAGTATAAATTAACAACATAAAAATTATAACTCCTTTCTTTTAGCATCTGAATTATTGAAACAAGCTGAAGAGCTAGTTAATAAAAAAATTCACCCCCAAACCATTATTGCTGGATGGCGCAGCGCTCTGACTATTGCTCGCGAAGCGCTTCAAGCTGCTGCAAAGGACAATTCGGCGCAACCCGATCGTTTCCTTCGAGATCTCACAAATATCGCTCATACAACTTTAAGTTCAAAAATTTTGTCCCAACATAAAGAACATTTCAGTGAACTGGCAGTCGATGCTGTGTTTCGTTTACAAGGTTCAGGGAACCTTTCTGCCATTCAAATTATAAAGAAACGAGGAGGCACCCTAGCTGATTCTTTCTTAGATGAAGGATTTTTACTTGAAAAGAAACCGGGTTTACATCAACCACAAAGAATCACTGATGCTAAAATCTTAATAGCTAACACTCCTATGGACACAGATAAAATTAAGGTAATTAATTTACTTGTTAGCTATGAATGTAATGAGAGTATGTTATTAAAATTTTATAGTTTTACTTCATACCTATACCAATAAATCATAATAATTATAAGTGTGTGTACATTCGCACTAATTAATGTTCTTTTTATTTACAGGTATTCGGATCAAGAGTACGAGTTGATTCGATGGCCAAAGTTGCAGAGCTGGAGGTAGCTGAGAAAGAAAAAATGAAAGTAAGTTAATTTCTCTTCGCATTGTATGATGTATAAAATAAAAATGAAAATAATATAAGTATTTAAAATAAAAACATTGATGTAACAAAATGTCATTTATTTGTTTTAGGATAAAGTAGATAAAATCCTGAAACATGGATGCAATGTCTTCATTAACAGGCAACTAATTTACAATTATCCAGAACAATTGTTTGCCGATGCTGGAGTAATGGCAATTGAACACGCCGATTTCGATGGAATCGAAAGATTGGCCCTTGTTACTGGTGGTGAAATCGTCAGTACATTCGACCATCCAGATTTGGTTATACTTGGGGAATGCAAATTAATCGAACCGGTTAGTTTGACCTTTACAAAAATCAAATTACTATTGCTTATTTGTACTTACTTTTTCATCGTGTTTTAATAAATATTTCATATTTAAATTATAAACTGATATAAAAGTAACTTAAATAATTATTATTGATTATAATTATTTCATATTTGTCTGTTGTCAAAAAATACGGTCGTGAAATAGACTTTAATGACAATTATTTCTTTGAAACAGGTCATGATTGGCGAAGATACTCTATTGCGCTTCTCTGGCGTTACTTTGGGTGAGGCTTGTACAATTGTAATCCGTGGTGCAACTCAACAAATCTTGGACGAAGCTGAACGATCTCTCCATGATGCACTTTGTGTATTAACAGCAACAGTTCGTGAGTCTAAAATTGTCTATGGAGGTGGTTGCAGTGAAATGTTGATGGCTTGTGCTATCAACAAAGCTGCTGCAAAAACCCCTGGCAAAGAAGCTGTTGCTATGGAAGCATTTGCTAAAGCCCTTCAGCAATTGCCTACGATTATTGCTGATAATGCTGGTTATGATTCAGCTCAGCTTATCAGTGAGCTGAGAGCTGCGCATACAGAAAATCGCAGCACAATGGGATTAGGTATGTTTATTTTATAATTTAGTTTTTTTATTTTCACTAAAAGTAAAATTAATTTAAATAGATAAAATAAAGTAATTGCTTTATTTTCCATTAAAGAATACTATATTTACTGAATGTTTTTATTTAGATATGATAAAAGGAGAAATTGGATGTATGGAGGAACTTGGTATCACGGAATCCTGGGCTGTTAAACGTCAAGTATTGATGAGTGCTGCAGAAGCAGCTGAAATGATTCTTCGCGTCGACAACATTCTGAAAGCAGCACCACGAAAACGCGTGCAAGATCGCGGACATTGCTGAAATGTTTCGTTTAAACCTCGTTATAATTGCAACCGAAAATTGTATTATTTTATTTCCACTCATCGCACGCTTTTCTCTTTTTTTGTAGTGTTTCTTATAACTTTCTACAAAATAAAGGAATGTCTGTGAAATAAACAAATTTGTTTAAAACATTTTCAACGGCAAGTCTGATGTCCTGCAGGCATTTTTATAACACGTTCAATACAAATAAAACAATGACAAATTTATTAATCTAATCATTTATACACTCTCCCCGTTTCTTTTTCTATTATTTTATTAAGAAAATTAACAAATCTGAGAAAAACTGATGTTTTTTAATTGTGACTTACTCGAAGGCAACAATTCATAAATTTACACTCGAATTTCAAAAGTTTGCTTTTCTGGCGCAGGCCATTGTTTTAATCTTAACATATCAAAGAAAAGGAAAGGATAGATTTAACAAAAGGCAGCATATTAAATTTTACACACATTTTATATCTAAATTCAACACTGTTTTTATAATAAATTATTTGTTCAGCGCGAGTTAATACTCAAACTAACTGTGATATCCCTTCTATTAAATTTATAATTAATACTATAAATGAACAAGGACGGTTTTATTTGATTTTAAAAATCACCAATTTCCATGTGACAAACATGTACATTTTTCTTAAACATTCCTGTAACATTCGAACAACAAGGTATGAAAAAAAAACAGTTAAAATTGCTTTGATAAAAAAAGTAATGATACATATTCTAGCATAAAAAATAGTGTCCAGAAGTCAGCATCAACGTGTTTTAAACATTTCAATATGTACAAATGTTTAAATGACTGTACAAATTTATCAGTCCACCAAATGATAAATAATAAAATATGTAAAATTGCAGTGGAAAAAGAAGCAAAATTTCCTAAAAGTAGTTATTTTACAAGATTCAACAATGTAATTTTACATATGCTTTTATAAATGCTTCGTTCGATCACAGGTTCTAGGTCTATTGATTTAGCATTCGTGAATGATCGACGAGATGGTTTAATAAGAGAAGCGTAATTTCGGGTCGTAACCAAGCTTATCAAGATTGGGTATACAAGCGAAAGTAATCATTGGTGGTGGTCCACACATTAGCACCATAGTTTCGGGTGATGGTGGGTGCATGTGATCGCGAATCATCTTACTATCGATATAACCAGTACTATATTTCCAGCCTTCATTAAAAGTATCGACCGTATACCAAACTTTAACTTGACCACCACTCAATTTTGCTGCCTCGTCCAACTCTTCTCTCAGCAAAATATCTTTTTCTGACTGATTTGCGTACAGCAATGACACCTGTGTGTGATCAGCCGGATCTTTCGTTATTGCTCGGATTAATTGCAACATTGGAGTTATTCCACTACCTCCAGCTAACATTACCACCTAAAATATAATTTATTTTTATATTTTTAACAGTATAACACATAACAAATATAACTTAATAATCCGTTCAAACAATTCATTTTCTCTCAACATTTATATTAGCATTTTATCTAACAACTACGCTTCACATTGAGCTTTACTTTTTAAGGATGAAAAATATAATTTATATTATATCTTTAGTTAATAAGTAACTAATTATATTATATGTTATTTATTATTATAATTTTTTTTTATTTTGATTAAGGTGATTTCACCTGTTTTGAACCAGAAACTCTATTAATTCAAAGTAAAGGATTTATAAAAGTTTATATATAGCTATCAAATTCTCTAATCTCTTACTATTATTAGGCATCTAATTTTACTATCTTCAAAGTAAATGATTCTAATTTGAGTGAAATGGATAGAATATATTAATTAAAGATAATATATGATATATATTCTGTAAATTTTTGAAATTATCTTTGATAACATACCTTTTTCATATAAAACTCAACAGGTGGATCCTTCCTTAAAAGTTTAATAGCAAATATCCCTGGACCTCTATAAACTAAACGACCAAGAGGTCCTTTAAATTCAATAGTTTCACCTATCTTCATGTTTTCAAGGTGTTGCGACATTTTACCACCTTCGGGGAATTTAGGATGGACATTTTTAAAATATACCTAAAATTACATTTAATAAATAGTAAAAATATTGATTTTTTTTTTTAATAGTTATTCTACTTAAATTAAAGTTTAAATGTTTTCATCAAGAAACATGCTAATCCTTATAATAATTTTTGACAAAAAGAGAATTAAAATAAATGTTGAACCTACTTTAACAATGAGATCAACATATCCATGGTTATCATCACTTGATGTTGGCGTATAAGAACGAATAATGATTTCATTGTTAACTTTAGCAATTAAATTAATATGTTGTCCAATTGGAAGACCTAATACATGATTGGGTGTAGGTAAGCCAAAACGAAAACATCGTGTGTCATGGCTTATGATTTTCTTTTCAATTAATGGTAAACTATATTTAGTGAGAGGATCCTCTAAGAGTGCTGGTGACTTTTTCTTCTTGCCATTTTGAAAAGACAAGAAAAATTTAATTGCAATTCCAACCACAAGCACTGCACCTGCTGCTGCCAATACAGGCACTGCCTAAAAATGCAAACAATAATTTGTTAGAGCTATTTAAAATTATAAAAGAAAATATAGATCACACATGAATATGTAAGAATGAATATTTAATAAATTCTTTGTTAATATAATATAATATCAAGTATTTAAATTTCAAATAGTTACAATATTACAGTCTTTGATGTTTTTCAGATTCAATGTCAGCACTAAAAACACTATTATGTAGTACTAATTAAGTAATTATATTAATTAAGTTTTTTTATGCTCTGTATTTCTTCATCTTTCTTTCTTTCGTACATTCTTTTATGCATGAAGTGAAAAGAAAGGTGCAAAAGTGAAAAAATTAAAATATTAATAATAATAAATTTGTAATTATCTAAAAACTGCATTTATTTTGTATGAACTTGAATGATATATAATTTTGTTAATAGATGATACGTATGTATGTTATTATTGAGCATTTTATTTAAAGTGTGTATGTTATTATTGAGCACTTTATTTAAAGTTGTTTTTACAATTATTGTATATAGTTGACTTATTCAGATTACATTTAGTCTTGTTAAAAATTCAAAATTAACCGGATAAATGCAGATGTCAGCGTCACGACTGACAAACTGAATTGATGATATAACGTTTTAAGTCATTGAAACTGAAAAACACTTTTTGTACAATCATGTAATACTGATGCAATATGATTAATTATCATTTTTAATAGCGTCTGTTGTAGTACAATCATGGAATATTAAGTTTATGGAAATTTTTTATTTAATTTAGTCGTATGCTAGGTAGTTCATTTCTAAAAATAATGCTGTAATTTACAAATTATCAACTTAGGAAGTTCAAATAAATCATAAATAAGACACTAAAAAACATTTCTGTTTAAATTCTTCCCAATTTTTATAAAATATATCCATTTCTCAATATTAATCTGCTTTGAAAATGTGATAAATTAGAAAGTTAAAATTGTTCTACTTTCTAAAAAAGATGATTTCAAGAATTATATAATAATTATCCATATATTATTGTCAAACAATACAGCATATAAGGTAAAAAAGTAATTATATGAATTATATTTAAAAGTACAGTATTAGCATTTCCACTTCGGAATGAAAGACAAACCAGGGAATCTGATGTTATGTTAATAATAATTAATATTCATTACACCATTAGCAAACTAAATGCTAACATTTTTCATGCTCTGAATCCCTCAATAAATGGATGCTCTAATAAAAATTCATCATTACAGTCCTAAGTCCTAATTACATGTTAATTAATGAAATGTAATGATATTCCAAAATTAATATAATAAAATCCAATTTTCTATTAAAAAAATTATACAAAATCAGCTAAACATTAATACCTATCTAATCAACATTAATATAATAATACTAATATGTATATATTAACACATAAAAATTAAGTAGTTGGAATTTTGCAGTAAAACCTTGTCACCAGAATTTTATGATAATTTAATTGGTTTAACCTCTCTTTATCGTCTTATGGAATGTAAAAAAATAATATGACCTTTGTTCATTCACAAATGCACATCATGTTAACAAATCATTATTAATTTAAGTATAACAAATATTTATTTGTCCTTCCATGTTCACCTGATGAATGCATAAAAAATTAAAACAAAGAAAGAGGACAAGAGATAGGGACCCTAATAGCACATAATATTTATACAAAATTTTATAAATATTTTTACAGTGCAATATTATTGTATAATATTCTATAATTATGGACATTTTAATATTTATAAAACGTTTACCGTAAATATGTATTAATATTTGTTGCTATTAGGGTTCGATCGAATGAAGCAAAGTAAATTATAAAAAGAAATAAAAGATATTTCACAACTCAAATATGGCTAATGGGAGTAAAAAATGAAGTTTTCCAATACAAAAAAGTTTTGAGGTTACGTTCGCGTCATCCCCGGGATTACTCGGGAGAACGCCCCACGCGAATAAAGAGCGCAGAAAAAGGATTACCACAGTCTTGACTTGTGACATGACGGGTCCTCCGGGAATGGCTTGAGGCGCACGTGCTCGCTTAGGCAGGACTTTGCGCGAAACACGCGGAGTGGACACGCGAAGGGGTTAGGGAGGAACGCGCGCCGGCGGGAAACACGGTTGCGTAATTTAATATAACATAGCAGCGAGCTATTCCGCGCGCGACAAAATAACACCGCACGAAAACTATGCCGACGTCGGCGCGTCCCTTTAAAATAATCCCACGTCTATTTATAGGTTAGACGCGCGCGAGACAAGGAAATTCTCGGAAAATACATACCCCAAAACTGTCGTCCGAATTTTCTGATTCCATCACGCCGCTCCAAATTCAATTGTAATTTCGAATTAGGCGTAATTTATTATTATATTTGTTCAACAATAACTAACAATCGTGTTATTGTTTTAAAAACATTTCCTTGCTTAATATTGTATTTTTAATTAATTATTCTTTTTATTGTTGTTATTCCCTTTGATTGAATTTGATTTTCCGAATACTGTCAGGAACATAACAAAGCTCCTCCGTTGCCACGTATCTGCACACTGAGAATCATAAGTCCATCTACTTGTTTATATTAGTTGAAGACAAGTCAGCGTATCATCATCGTCATCATCATGATAAGAGCAACGTTACGTACGCGGTGTCTGGAAATATATATATATAAATATAACAATAAAGTTGTTTATTAAGAGTTAGATAAAGTTTGT
The DNA here is from genome assembly GCA_022817305.1 of Leptoteleia sp. ZL-2020. Classification (NCBI taxonomy): domain Eukaryota; kingdom Metazoa; phylum Arthropoda; class Insecta; order Hymenoptera; family Scelionidae; genus Leptoteleia; species Leptoteleia sp. ZL-2020. The sequence goes on along the minus strand of JABFPN010002652.1, from coordinate 2,486 downwards.
TGGAGTTAAGGTCCTCATTTTTAGCATACGTTTTTTAATAATTTTTATAAAAGATGATGAAAATATAACTTTATTAAACATTCGTGTACCATTTTAGGTTTTTTATTAAGAATAAACATTAATTCATTTTTATATCATCATTAAATTGTACCATTATAATTTTTAAAAAATGTGATGGTATAGATGATGAAAATATAACTATTAAACATTCCTATACCACTTTAGGTTTTTTATTAAGAATAAACATTAATTCATTATTATATCATCATTAAATTGTACCATTAGTGTCTAAAAAGATTTTTGATAATGATGACTGTAAAAATTCATTTGATATCTATCTTTATAGTATGAAATATTCTGAAAATGTTTTTAAACAGTTCCTCTTCGCGAGGTTTTATCTCCAACTAATATTTTTAAATATTTGAAATTATTCTGTGCAAAACCTCAAGATGTTTTGTCCAAGTTAATAATGTTCCTGGAGCATTTTCACAAAATATTTCTAAAATGTATATAATATATTTCTTTTAAACTTAAAGGAGCAAACAATCGTATAAATGAACAGTGCTTTATAATTCTTTAATGTGAAATGTCAATCATTGGCCAACTCAGAATGAACATAACCTCCTTAATAATCATATCTTTAAATATATTATAAAATAAAAGTTAATTTCAGAAAAATGTAACGTACATCAACAGTTAAACAAGTTTAGAATTGTTTAAAATAGTTTTTGCGAAATGCAACTCTTCTCAGAGAGTTATCTTTTGGAAATACCTTTCTGAGAAGAGTTGTAATATGTAAAAATTAATTTAAATAATTCTAAACATGTCTAACTGTTAATATACGTTAAGAATAGAATTTTACTTTCAATCTCTTATATTTCGTTTAAATTTTAAGTCTCCTTTAAATTTTGTTTCCATTTTGTTTTAGCTTCATTTTCATATTTCATTTCATTTCCCCTAATGACTATTTTAGAGTAAAAGCAACTACAAGTTTTTAAGTATTTAAATATAACAATAATGATATGCTTGGGTGCTTATGGTATGTCATTCTGTGTGCAGAATTTGCATGTATGCATATATATGTTTAATAACATGACAATTGATTCTTAGTACTTTTGATTTTATATGCATTAATTTATCATGTATATTTATATTATAATAATATATTATATATTATATAAACATTAAATTTGGGTAATTTCCAATTACAAAAAAGTCTTATTAAAATATATATTTATTTCATTTGTTTTCTTAATTTAAATATTGAAATATATGATCAGCGATCTAGAATAATTAGATCATTTATCTTCCAATCTTCATAGCTATTGTCAGGTAAAAATCTTCTAAGAATCATGGGCATTTTACGTTGCTTTAATTCTTTCTCAGCAATTTGAAGTGGATCAGTTTCACCTTCTAATTCAACCATGATAGGTGAACCCATAGATATTTGTAATGCTCTTGTTCCCAAGACTCGTGCCCTTTCATACCTAAAATTTGTACAATATAAATATAAAAAAAGTTGAATTTTAAACTAATAAACTTTTAACATAATTAAACAATCCTTTGCTGTATACAATAACATGATACTTATAAATATATATTTTATTTATGTACAGTCACTCTATACTGTTTAATTATGATAATGTTTGAAAATATTTTGTTATAAGCTATTTTGTAATTTATTTTTATCAGTGAGTAATGTCATTACCCACCCAGTAAATGAGAAATTATTAAAAATTATTCAAATGCACAGTGTATTTAATGAAAACTTTTTAATCAATGTCATATTTCTCAAATTCTTAATAATTTTAATTATTAATAATACCTCATTTACTGGGTATTTTACAAAACAATAATAATTATAAGTACTGATGTTATATATATCAAAATTAAAATTCTAGAAAACATACTTTTACATACTTAGACATGTATGGAGTTGTACATTTTTTTGGCTTTTGAACGCTACCTCCATTTTCACTTATAGGATTAACTTCTACATTTTCACCCTCCTCCTCTTGTTGTTCTAAGTCAATATTATCATCCTCTTCGATATCTTCAAATTCCCCGGTGCTGTTTTATAGATTTAAAAATATCAAGGTTAACAATTGTTTTGATTTATAATACAGTATTTATTTAGTTTTACTTTAAAGTACTCACTCAGCCCCATCAAATTCATTATCAGACATGATAGTTTTATTTCAAAAATTATGATAAACTTTTTCAAATATAAATAATGTAATAGTATGGTCAGCATCAAAAACCATGTGTAAACATCAAATAGGATTCTCCGGTATTGTAGCCTGCAGCCACGCGGTTAATCGTGACTAGCTTCACTTTCGTTCTTGTTTCCGGTTCAGATTACACTCGACGCTCCCAGTTTCAGCGAGCTCGAGACCGGAAGTGCTCCCAGTTTCAGCGGGGCGCAATTGCGCACGTGTTTAGCGCATGTATATTTTCATTGGTTATTTCTATTCGGTTGTTTCCGT
>JABFPN010002651.1:0-21253 GCA_022817305.1 Leptoteleia sp. ZL-2020 | reverse complement strand
ATTCATGCATCGATGCATGCATCTTGGTTAGAAAATTACAATTTAGGTTGGCAAGTATGTACAAATAAGAAGAGCGATGCATGCATCGATGCATGAATCCAGCTTGTTCCGTAAGCAACCATATATAACTAACTTTCTGCTGAATGCACTTATTAGCATTTTGTAGATTGGTCAGTGGTATACGGAGCACTTAATCTGTAGCCATAACCTTAAAAAAAAAGCATTTTGTAGTTGTTTATAGATACACGTGATTTATATTTGGGAATTGTCGAATATTTTATACAGTTATATTTATAATCATCATAAGTGATTGGCTTGTATCGAACCAGGAACATTACAGTTCTAAGACCACAAAGAAGAAATATTTTCTAATCATAACCTCACAAAAAATTAATTCTATTCGATTTGTTGATACTATTTATCAAACATTGGGTAAGTGCTTTAAATGCATATCAATTTTGGTCCAAAAAATAATGGCAATTAAATTTAATTATAAAAGTTACATTTAACTGCACAAATAAAAAGAATATGACTTTTTAGCTAATATTTGAAATATAAATTTAAAAGTAGACATTGTATCTTTAAACAATGTATGAATGTAATGAAAATTTTACTTTATTTTAGAATAAAATGTCAAAGGCAAGAAAACACAAGTACATAAAACAAGAAATTGAAGAAGTGTATAAGATTCCAACAAAACTTCAGACAATAGTTAAAGTAATTGAATCCAGAGGAAATAATCTTCACGAAGTGGAAGAACCTTCTGGTCTTCAATATTTAGTGTCAATGCCAAATAAATATAGGAAATCTCATTGGATTAAAAAAGGTGATTATATTATAGTGGAACCAATACAAGAAGGAGACAAAGTTAAAGCAGAAATTGTCAGCATACTTGATAAGGTATCATTTTCTTATTATAAAAAACTATTCAATTTTATATAATTATGAACTTCATTCAGAAGATTTCTAGATTTAAGATTTCTTAGATATATATTTTTTGTTACAGAGACACATTAAATTTTTCAAAGAACAAAACTGTTGGCCTGAAGAATTTACAGATGAAAAGTCAAAAAAAGGAGAAGAGGATGATTTGTTTGTCAATACTAATAGAATAACATATACAGGTTGCATAAGTGATACCGATTCTTCTGAACCAGACGATTAAATTAAATCAATTAACAATATAATTTATCTCTCAGGTCATTGTTGATTCAATTATATATTATATTGATTCAAATATATATTAAGTAATCATGTATATTTTTGTAAAATATATCTGATATTTTTATAAATAATTTTATACACATATGTTTAATAAATTTGTTTAAAAAAATGTTACTTATTTAATAACCTATTTATTTTTAATGCAAAATTATTTATGTTTTTTACAAAGAGTATATAGCAAAATATTTATTAATTTATAATAAATTTATGTCATATATTTATTTCATTTCAATATATGTCATATATTTGTACTAAATTTAAATTAATATTCTTAATTATTTCAATATCTGTAATTCTATGAAAAGTTGTATACATATATACATGTTAAGTTTGCATTAATGAAACTTACTTATCTTTCATTTATTGATATCAATGTCAATAGATTAACTAAAATTACACAGAACTTGAAATTTGTACTTAACTTGAAAAATCTTGTTAAAAATCCTGATGAAATCATAATTTTTTTTTTTGCCTCAAGGTTTAGCGATACCTATTATGGCAATTACTTCCTATTAGAAACGCAGATGATTACACGAAATAATTTAATCTTTTCAAGCTATAAATTTCTCTATTAATTATCAATTGAACTAAATACATAAAACAAAAGATTTTTTTTGATGAAATCATAATGTTACAAGTGATTTACTTCTATTTTCATTGATGACAGTATAATAACACATTCTTAAGTAAATAATGACAGAACCAATTAATTTCAATTGCATTCATAAACACATTATTAAGAATAAAAATTAAATTTTATTCCAAATATAATTGTAGAATTATAAAGTTCTATTTGTAATATTTTGTAAATGAACTGAAAGAAAAATACTAGTATTCTTCAAACTTTATTGGTAGAGTAGCAATATTATTTATTATTTTTTTAGTCTTTTTAAAATCTGTTTAGCTTTACTAAGCATATATGATACATATTTGTTAAACCATGTATTTGTTCTTTAATAAAAATCAATACCATATTAGTGTACTTTCCAGAAAATCAAGTCTTAATTACTATTATATACTACTTAACAATAATATTATTAATTACTATCATAATTTGTACTAATATTTTTCTTTATAGACTTAAAATGAATAATTACTTACAAGAATATTGACTTCAAATGTATTTTCCATCTTACCCTATGGTTTCCATTATTCCATATATAAGGACATCGTTGTACTTGATTATTTAAACAGCACTAAAAAGAATAAAAATTGTATTTATTAAAATATGAGTGTAACAAAATTTATCATTTCTTGTTTTATTACACATACTGTATATATTGATTAACTTTATAAAAAATATTTCATGTAAAATAAAGTGTAAAAACATTTAATTTTTCCAATATATCCTTAAATTGATATAACAAATAGTAATTTATAATATTTCTCAGTTTAAATACATCATATTTCATAATAAAAAGATTATTACATTTTTAATCAAATTAAATTCTACTATACTTTCATTTAAACTTTTGCGCTGAATAGCACTAAAGAAGTACATCGAAGATATTTCCATAGCAAAGAATTGTAGAGAGATGATAAACACAGTAATGTCTCTTTGTACACAAATTGTAGTCAGTGTGATTGCCCGTTTACTTGACAGCAGATCGTTATCTATCGCACCTGAAAATCGAGATTCCACGTCTGCATTTAGCTTTGTCTCAAAGTCAAAATCAATAATTAAATTTTGAAATTGACTATGTTAATTTCGTCGTTGACTTTGGGTTAAAAAAAGGGGGAAAGGACAAAAAAAGTTAGTGAAAATGTGTCGTCTCATTATCGTCGCGAATCTTGATACAGTTTAACTGAGTTAGATAATAAAAATGATGAACGAGGATTTTTGGGAGGTTCTCAGTCGGAAGAACCTCACTGAGACTGAGTATTTAAATCAGGTGCTCGGACCCAAGTATTTGCCTATGAAATTAGTCTTGCCAATGACTTTTGTTTATGTTTTGATTTTCATAACAGGTGTTTTTGGCAACGTTATCACTTGTATGGTTATTATCAAGAACCCATCCATGCAGAATGCAACTAATTATTACCTCTTCAGTCTGGCGACATCCGATGTGATGCTCTTAATTTTAGGTATGGCAGGTATCTTTAAATAATTGCAGATAACATTAGTTTCATTTCAAGATCACTTTTGGTAGCAATTCATGTTCATAGCTGAAATTTAAATTTCGATTATTTTATTAAAAATACGATTAAATGCTGTCGAAAAAAATTACTAGAACAATATTTACATTGTAGAGTTATTTTATATTTTGCTTCTAAGTCAATGACAGACTGATTTCGATTATGAGAGCAGTATCAGTGCATAAAAATAAATAATTATACAGAATAAATGAAAGTAATTAAATGTATAACAAAAGGAATTATTAAACTTGAGCCTATATTTTTTATATAACCGATTTTCTTAAAACTTGGCTTACATTTAATGTTTTCTTTAATTTTTTTACATTTGATCCTTATATTTTATAAATTAATAATGTATTAAAGTTTGTTAATACTGAATAATATTAAAGTTATAAATAAAATGTTCGATTTTAGTTAGCTATTCAATAAGCTACATAAGTAACTTACTTTGAAGATAAGAGTATTAAATTAATCTTGTCTTGTGCAGTTACGTGATACTTTAGCTGTTTGACAGCCGAATATACGTCACTTAAAAACTAACAGATATGAAAAACGTGAATATCAGCATCACATAAAATGTTGCAAATCAACGAAATAAATGTTTAAATGAAATAAATGATATTGTAAAATATAATACCAATATTATGGATGATATTAAATTTCTTTCGAATTTAATTTACGTCAAATAATATAGTTCTTTACTGGAATTTCATATCATGGTGCAATTTTAATTTTACAATATTAGATTTATAATGAAATACAAATTGAAAAATAGAATAATATTGAATAGGCAATTGATATGTTTATAATATAATTTGCTTTTAAGGATTACCTAATGAATTAAGCGTATTCTGGCAACAATATCCTTGGGCATTAGGCATTGGACTTTGTAAAACAAGGGCTTACGTGTCAGAAATGTAAGTTTTATAACTTTCCACATCAATTTTAAATAATGTTAATGTTGATTTGTATTAAATAATGTAAACTTTTATTAATATTTTTATAGTATAATTTTTAAACTTCAGTGTTTTCTTTTTTAATTTTCATCTTTGTTGAATGTTTCCTACACTGAAAAAAATGTGACATTTGCTTTTTAAAAAAATAGCAATTTTTATTGAAAGAAGGACATACTTCTGAAACACAGTTGAGGTGAAATGTCGATGTTTTTTCGTAATCTAAATAACATAAATAACAATTTATATTATAATATAGGTCGTCTTATGTTTCGGTAATGACTATCGCAGCTTTTTCAACAGAAAGATATTTTGCGATATGCCACTCTTTAAAATTTAACGCAATGAGTGGTTCAAAGAAACCTGTTCGCATTATTTTGGCACTTTGGTTAATCGCTGGTATTTCTGCAGTGCCTTTTGTTATTTACACTGAGGTAATTTATGTTGAGTACCCACCAGGTAAATGAATTTTGTTTTACATTATATTCCGTATGTGTACACTTGATAAAATTATATTCATTTGTATAATTATATTATTTTTAATATTTAATTATAATAAAAATATTGAAGTACTTAAAAAATGTAAAAGGCTACACTTTTATATTGAACATATTATTATTACATATAATTTTAGAAATTATTACAAATTTTGTCTTGCTCTTAAATAGTTTTTTTTTTCATTATAGGTACAGGAAATTATTCTTTAGATTCGGCTGTATGCACAATGTTATTGCCAGATTTTCCTATTTATGAATTAAGTTGCATTATTTTTTTCTTAATTCCAATGCTTATCATCTCTATTTTATACACAAGAATGGGACTTAAAATAAGGAACAGTATAAAAAGTTCATCATTGGGACCAAGTGATTTTCAAAATTCTATTCATCGAGAATCCAAGAAAGTTCAATCAAGAAGGAGTATCATAAGAATGTTAAGTAAGACTTAGTAATTTGCAATTAATTACGCTGGCTATTAAATAAAAAAATGTTAAATTATGATAATTCGTAAATTTCTATTTATGAAACGTTACAAAATCAACAAATACTTTAGAGAAAAGAACTTTTGTTTAATATAAACATTAATAACAGAAATGTTATAAGAAAATCATTATAATTAATTCATGAATTGATTTATTTTATTTTGCGAAAAAATTGTTGAAGAATTACCTCTTACTTTGTTTATATTTAAAATATAATTATTCCAGGTGCTGTAGTTGTAATGTTTTTTTTATGCTGGGCTCCATTTCACGCACAAAGGCTTCTGTACGTGTATGGCCAGTCTTTTGATTACTATCCAGATTTAAGTGAATGGCTCTATCTGCTGAGTGGATGCCTGTACTATGTCAGTGCAACTGTAAATCCAATTTTATACAATCTTATGAGCACTAGATATCGAGTAGCATTTAAAAAAACACTCCTTTGTAAAAAGTTTCAGTCTAAAACAAACAAGCCGAAAAATACATTCTGCAATGGCAATTTTATCCGTAACAGTGTAGTCAATTTAGAGCGACCTTTGAGGTAAGACTTAATTAAAAACATTAATTTGAATACATTAATTTGAACACTCTAAGCGAATAATATCCCAGGGATATTACATGAATATTTACATATTTAAATAATATTTTTAGAATATCATTTAATATTATTAAATATGAAATAATATCCCAGTAATGTGTTATGAATGTTATGTCCTCTTGAAATTTAATATTAAATCATATTAAAAGGATATTAAAGAGTATGTAGAAAAATGGCTGAAATTATTATTAATCAAATATTTAACAATTTCAAGATTTAAATAATTCATTATAGATATTCCGGGGGCAATATGAGAGGGTTGTTACGTTCATCAGATACAAAGTATGATCATAATAATAAAATTCCAGAAAAGGTTCCATTTAGGAAAGACTTTTGCAATCATCATGTTGCTGTGCAACAAATCAGCATCGAAAGTGCCACATCGAAATTTACACTTGACATGGAATCTCAGACTTAATTTTTGTAAATAATACAACTTTTGTAAATAGTTTACGTCTGAAAATTGTACATAGAAATTCGTTCGATATATTGTATTTGAAGATAGATAAGTTTTGTATAATAGCAACTTTTTGTCTGAGCTAACAAAAGGCATAGTTAAACAAAGATAATATTTTAACAACGTTCGTTTTATTCTACATTTGTTTTCAACAGTTGAAACTCAACGTCCGATTGAGTTGGCGAAAAACAAATAAAACATTCCGTTGAAGCGACTTTTTATTTTTTAAGTATATATAAATATATTGAACAATTAAATTATATTTGTTGGGGACCGACGAATAGTCTCCTGGCTCCAGCTTTGCGGAGGCGTTCACGAGATGCTAACTGCTGTCTGTAAACGAATAATGGCCGCAGAACGTTTGTACCAGCAGCAGTTTCAAGATCGTCCGAGGGTCTTTCATCGTTTAATTTCATTTTTTTATTTACAATTAAGTCGTTGGAAGGATCATCTAAAAATATGATTGGTGTTTACATTTAACGGTTAGTTGTAGGGTTTTAATTAATTACTGAGAGAAAAAGTAGATGAGAAATTAGGATAAGGTGAAAAATGTAAATAATTGTTTTAAAATATCGTAATGTTGAATAAAAATATATATAAATATATATTTATTATTACTAAGCACAATGTAACACTGCTATATTTTGCATTTATTTCTTTTTTTTCCTTTTGGCTTATGATCTATTGAAAAGTAAATGTAATTCAATACCGTAGGAATACTTTGCAAATTGTGACTAAAATTACATTTTTCAAAACTGTATTATATTACAGAAAAAGTTTTAGACAGTATTGATAATTAAATTAAATTTTTAACGTACCTTCAATTAGTGATTTTCCTTGTATACTCGTGCAAATGAACAAGGCGAATAATATAATGGAAAATACACCCTAAATAAAACCAGAAATCATATTTATGCATGTATTTTCATAATATGTAAAAATAATTTTACAATATTAAATTTTAACGTATTTTGCAATAATATGTATATTATAAATAAATACAAATTTACATTATGTAAAGTTTTAAGTTATATTGAATCGTTACAATAGTAAAAATGGAACATATATGGATATATGGTAATAATTGATTTCAATATAAGGAAACCATACATGGCCAGAATATCAATTATTGCCATATATTGACTACGTATATCCATATATGGTTACATATGAATTAAAAAATATATATATATGTTTTTTTTAATTATTTTATATGATGTTAAAACGTATATGGACCATATACGTTCCATTTTTACTAGAGTACTTGTTGTTAATAAAAGATTGTTATTCTGTAACTTACCATTTTGCTAAACTTCTCCAACTGAACGTCGGTTCGTCTAAGAAAACAATTTTAAAAAAGCAATCCGAAAACTGACTGTCAAAAAACATTTTCCAACAGAATTTATACCGAGCAATGACGTAAAAGGAGCGCACGCTAATCATTAACTAACGTTTAAGTGGAAGTGATAAATGACCCAGAACACATTGACAAATATCGCAACAGTATCCGCGCAACAAACATTAGGTAATAAGAACAAATTATTTTGATAAACAAGATACAGACAGGGACACTATTAATTTGATTATTTCACATACTTATTTGAACTTTCTATAAATGCAACGAGTTATTAACAATTAGGAATAAGACACGATATTTTCGTGCACATATAAATGAAACTTGTATATCAATTTTGTTAAAAAAAATAACTGAAATTGAGAAAAAAACATGTCCATGTATGAATTTTATATTTTCTTATACGAAATTGTTTTAATACATATATGGACCATACATGTTTCATTTTTACTGAGGTTTTTACTAATAAAAGATTTGGTGGCGATTTTGTTAAAAAAAATAAAATCTTTATCCCCAAATGAATGCGACTTTACTTGATCAGCAAACACATAACAATCAGGGTATCAATAAATGATTAAAACTTTTCGAAAACGTCGTAAGATCTTTATTAAAAGAAATTGTTAGCTAATTATATATTTGTCATAATAGATCTTTCAACGAACTATTATATATATAAAGGTTTTCAAAGTAACGTTTCTTAGGTGGTAGTACGTAATTCACGATACAACAATGCTTAGAACAATTCAGACGACAAAACTTGATGACAAAGGATTTATTAAAATACTCTATGCACAGGTCGCATTGAAACTTCGATTTCAAAATTAACGTTCATTTGCCAAAAGAATCATCGAGTCCAAGGTCGCGGCATTTATCGTCAACAAATCAACAACATTGCAATATGAAAATTTTTTTCTTGTTGTATTGCAGAAAAGTAATGATTCCCTTTACGATAAATGTTTTGATGTATGCCTTGTCTTATTTGATGCTCATTATGAACACGACTGCTATAAAAAACTACATTAAATACCACAATGTCATTCTAGGTGGCTTCGCTCGTAAAAATAATCAATGCGCACAACTGAATTATTCTTTTTGCGAAGCTCGCGAGGAAAAAATATGCCTTCAAACGATTGGAGTTTTGTCGTTGATTTTGTATTGTACTTTATGTTTAATAACAGGTCAACAGCACTGTCATAGCAATTATGTTACATAATAACATCAATTCTCCTTGTATTAACGTTTCACACGGAGAAAATAAATCGTATTACGAGACGATGAAAAGTGCAACATGAAATTAGTATGTACATTTCCTTTTGTCTAAATACACCTACATATTTAATCTAAATATTTTGTCGAAATGTATCCATACGTAAAACGACAGTTGGTCTAAAGAATGTACTGTAACGCGTATGATACAAATTAATGGCGAAACATCCCATCAGCTATTATACTCGGCAAATAAATTATATAAATGAGGACAACAAAAAATGAGCAATTAATTTGCTCAGTGGAAATGAAGTATAAGTTTAAGGACAAATATTACTCCAATAAAATAGAAACATATATGGTTCATATATGTTTTAACAATTTCATATAAGAAAATAAGAGAGTCATATATAGGCATGTATGACTTTTTTTAATCCATATATGGCAATAATTGATATAATATTTTAGTAATATATGGTTTCAACAATTTCCTGTTGAAATATTGAAATCCATTATTACCATATATGGCCGTATATGAATTAAGAAAAAACATATAAGAACTGAAAATATATTTCATTTTTACCAGGGTAATAAAAAGGAAAGGGGAAAGTATTATTGCAACGGTATGGATCGTCTTGGCGACAGTTCTTGATCGCAATTCTGTGCGCTTTTAAATGTCAGTCTGTCGTACTTACGATCTAGTATTGTTCTGATAATATGTTCTGTGCGAGATCCAGATCGTTGCGACAATTTTACGGAATTTCCCCTCAATGATACTCGCGTTTCATCCAAATGGAAATTAAATCACTTCCAACGGATCTTACGTCAAATGTTTCCGCGACATTATTGATTTGGCTCGAAATAGCACCTTAAGGCCAAATTGATTTGTTTATTCCATTTGCGCGACATTTCAGATAAGATCTAAGAAAAATATTTGATAATGGTAGGCGAAATAAAGCGACGTAAAAGTGAATACAATGGCACGTGAACGAGACTCAACGAACCAAGGGTTTATTTTTTTCTTCTTTTTTTTTTCTTTCTTTTTTAATCTAATTTTGATTTCGGGTCAAATTCCTTGCCTCGTCTAAGTATGTAAAAAATTGTTGGACGAAGTGACATTTACCACGTTATAGAATTGTATACGATAATAATCATTATATATCGGTGTTGTGCTCTAGTGACTCTAAACTGCTGTACACACCCCAGAAATGTTCTAATACTGTATCTACAACTGTAGATGGCGGGGCAAAAGTTCTATCGCATATGTGTGTAACTGTAGGATTTAAGTTAATTAGCTTTTCTGAATTACTTGAATGCTCATTATTATGTGCAATCACCATTTTGTATGTGTACTATAAATAACTTGCGAAATTCATACAAAAAACACCTTTCCCGCGGATTACCCACTCATTCAAACGTTAACAGTCAAGTGATCGATTTCTTGACACATTGCGTTTATATACAAAATGTTACATTACATTCCCTATACCTCATAATGCTTAAGTTATAACGTTTGGGGTCTGCTACTTCGTCGCGCTAAAATGTACGCGCGACTAATTTCTTTTTCATGCTTTTGCTTTATTAATTATTTACTTGCATAGATTACTTATGTAATAATCATTTGTGGAGTGTCCCTCTCGTCGGCCGAAACACTTTGCACTTTTTGTAATTATTAGTAATTATGTTTTATTTGAGTATAAAAACAATACAATCGTGGGGAAATTGGTACCAAGTCGAAAACCACTGTTGAAATGTTTATTTAAAATATCTTTACGATCGGATCTCCCATAATTTACATCAATGGGACCGGAAATGATCCCGCAATTTGCGCTAAAGCTGAAGGCTCGTTCTAGTAACTGCTACTAATTTGGCAAATTATGGAAATGTAAATTATAAGAGAGTCCGGTGTAATATTCTCCTTCTAATAGATTCACTTGTGAGAAAATCACTGATACACCCCTAGTAGCAAGAAATACTCCAAAATATTCCAAAAATATTCCTATGTCCGATTCCAGAAATATTTGTGATTCATTTCTGAAATATTAAAAAAAACACGAATCATCCAAGAATACTTCAGGGAAATTTCTAGAGGCGGACATTAAGATATTTCTTTGGCATATTCAGAATATTTTCAGTATGTACCAAAAATATTCTTTGCTATTAGGGGCGCTATATAAAAGGTGAAGTTTCACGTAGGAAAGGAGATCAACTGAATAGGCAATATTTATCAAAGTTTAATGCTCGTTTAATGTTTTTTTTTTCACTTGGTGCCAATTTCCGCTGTATCGTTACTGTAAAATTGTTTTATCCACGTTTTGGTATACTTTGAGGAATATTTACTGAAACGTTCCGCTCAATGTTTCTACTTTCGGATTGAAAAATTTACCTATTATATATTACGTTTAATTTACCTCGAGTTTCTATTTTTTTTTATTTCTCGCTATTTATCGTTTTAAATTTATTTTATTCACATGTTTCAAGTTATTTATTTTTAATAAGATTACTTACTTCAACGAAGTGATGTAATTCTAAATAATAGATGCAAAATTGAAATGACAGATACTTCTCAATTTATAGCAAAACGTTTTCTGTCACAATCTTTTCCTTTGCTATTTGATCAAAGTTATATTTTATATGGATATAAATGTGTAACTTTAATCGCCTATTTACGTGTTTAATTTGCCATTAATGTTCGTCAGCTGTTTATACGAGTCTTTAAGTATAGCAATAATGGTCATGATAAAAATAATAACAACACCTATGATCCAAAGTTGGATAACGTTTTTGTTAAAATTTATCGGTCAATCGGCATTAATAGCATCATTAAAGGGTACATTTAATGTCCGCGTTTCTGATATGTGCGATCACTCTTCGTCTCGTCGTTGTTGTCGATATTCTTTTGGACTCCTTTTGCTACTATTTTAACAAAAGTATAATTGTAGAAAGTTATCGAATTTTCATTGAAACTAACTTTTCGTCAACTCCGGAACAAAAGTTGCGAGTTATGTCAATTTTTAACGTGGTTTTTTTGCTCTTTTTAACTGTTCTGAATTCAAGCGATAACAAAATATCTGCAAGAAATGTGCACGAAATTTCAAATGGACGACAATGAAGTATTAAGAAAATTAACGTTCGGTTGTTCTCGGAAAATTTGCCCAAAGAAAATTAATCGAATCACTCTTGTTCTATATTTTAATCAATTTCATTCATGAAATGGTTATTAAGAAAAGATAAAGTATTTCATAGTAATAAAATGTTGTTATTACTTTAAGTTAATTTTAGTTTTTGTTTTCGTTCTGTTTGGAAAAAGGAAATCAGTTGATTTTAAACGTGGACAGAAATTAGTCTTTTTCTGCCCTAGGGCGGAGACTTTCCGTCCTTGTCTATAGTCAGCTAGTTTCCGCCCACTAAACAGGACAAAAAAAAAAGTAATATATGTTGTAACTAAACGGAAAAAAAATGTTTCCCAGCTACTAGGTATTTTACATTAATATTATATTTGACATAATTTTTATTTATGTCAAAAATAATATCAACTGTACAAACTGATCTCGTCGTCTTTGTGATTTCGAAAAAGGAAAAATAAAGCCACAAATTAAAATGTTTCGTAATCCGCCGTGTGTGTTTTTGTGGGATAAAGTTAATCTCGTGAAGAAGCGTGTGAAAAACACAAGCGTCAGTTTCTTTTTTTTTCAACAACATTGTTATTTTTATTAACCCAACGTGATGAAGGAAAACAGAATTACAGTACATATTAATGTCGACATTCTAAAGTATAGCATTCGAAACGATAATCCTCATTAGATTTACTCCAAGTTAATCTTCCATTGAATCGTACATTAAGAAACCAATAAAAAAAATTGTTAGTAATAATCGATAATTTATCTTTTTTTTTTTATTTCAAACTTTCGTTCAATTACTCTCTTTCTCTCAATGGCTAGTTCGAAAAATGACTAAGATAAATAAGTGTTCGAATTATTTAACGCGAAATCGGCGACAATAATCACGCTTCGAACGTCGTTGTATGGTACGTATAAAGTGTTTATATATTGTTGGTCACTTCCAGATACAAAGAACGCATTTAAAGCAAATTATCTCCAGTTACAGAGATTGTTATGTTATTTAGTATAGTTTTGCTGTAAAATTACATACATATTGCAGTACCATTTAACAGGGCAACTTTTTATTAAATTTTATAAATCTTCTTTTCTATTATTATTGAAGCGTTATTTGAATTTTCATCAAAATTACGAGCAAAACTTGTTTCAGAATTTTAGAATTCCACGAACACAAGTATATAATCGTTATTGCGTTATTTTTATATCATTTCCTTCAAATTGCGAACTTCATTCGCACGAACGAAATGTCAGCGATGTGAAATAACAAAAATAAAGAACGAATGAGAAAAGAAATAAAAATGCAAAATCCATTGTCGTGTAATGGTGCAAAGTTGCCCCCAGACTGGATGGTACTTTGTGATGTAATTTTACAAAGTACTTTTTTCTTTTTTTTTTTTCAACGCGGAAAATCATTGGTCAATTAAATGATTAGCGCTATTCATTTTTAAGTGGGACCCTGATAATCTCATTTACAGGTCAATGAATTTCAATAGAATTTCTGGTAGATACATTTAGATAAAGGGATTGCGCGAATGCCATTGTTTGCCGCGCAAATATAGTAAGTAGATAATAGATCGAACAATTTAGATTGTAGAGGAAGATACTTCAGTATATCGTTTACAATATGTCACTATGAAGTACGAAATTGAACAGTTGTATAATTTGACGTTATAGATTTAACAATGGAAATAGATTTTGAAAGCAATAGAGAAATCTTGGGATGATTACTTTCTTAGAAAGGGAATTTCGTTGATGGAAAAATGATGCGGTGAAAATGCAGTGTACGAGCCATAGTTGAAGTTGGCTGCAGAATACTGACAGAGGGAAGGATAGTTTAATACCATTGGCGCGAAAATAAAAATGAAAAGAATTAAGATTTTAAATAAATAAATCAATATTAGATAGTAATAGATATATTACTATAATTTAACTCATATAAATAAAATATAAAACAAATTAATAAAGTGAAATAATAATTAATTAAATGTGGTAAAGATGTAAGATTTGGAGAAATAAAAGAAAAATATTGCTGATATAAAATGAAATATAGAAACTAACGACACTAATGAAACTTGTTAATATAATTTTATAGATAAATTATATGAATATGATAATTAACGATCAATAATATAAAGATAAACTTGTTGATATAGATAATTTTGTTAGTATAATTTATCCATCTAAACTAACTTTCCATTTGTCAGTGTTCCACAGCCAACTTCAACTACGAATCGTACACTGCATTTCAGCCAATGATGCCTGTAATTGAACTATAATAACAATCCTTCAGTAAACGAATGTCAGAAATAAAATTTCGACGGTACAGTAAAATTTAAATTTGCTTATCAAATTTCGTTATTTTATAGATACAATTTTACTTATGTCTACAAGATGTAGAGTTTTGGTTGTAGAATGAACAATTAGGACTATTAGGATGTTAGTATGAAGTGTATAGAATATTAGAATTGAATACATATATGTACAGTACGCGTTTAAATAGATGGAATAGATGTTGAACGAAAGATGCCCTAAAGTCACGGAGAGTGAAGCAAGTACCGAGGAAACGAGTATCGTACAAAACTCCTGCAATACACAATTCAATGTTGTATCATTAAAAAATGATTGAAAAAAGCAGCCGATGTGAATAAATATCAACGGAAATTAAACTACAGTAATTTTCATCACTTTTAATAGTAAGGTTAACTTAACATTAAACTGTTAAAACAATCATTTACATATTATATAATACATTACTGTTCGAAATAAGGAGTTAAATTTATAATTAATATGTTACATCAATTGGTATGAAATTCGTTGGACACGCATTTAAAATACCTTCCAATAAGGTTGTTTTTTTTTTTGTTTTAAGGTTTGCCTTCCAAAGGCAGTACGGCAAATTTCACGAAATTCAGCAGAAACTTCATTACCGTCAATTTTGCACAATTCACCTTTGCCAAATTCCAAGCATCAAAGCATATTTTAAATACAGTTCCAACCTAGAATATAATCAATATATAAGTTGTGTATATTTGTACACTTGAACTGTACGTACAATTATTGCAACTGGTGGCGTAAACGAAATCGTACTTTTATAACCGAAATGCTATTCTGTTTTGCAGTATTTACAAATGCAACGAACCGCTTGAAGCTTGACAATTTCGCCATTGTTCGTGACCATTCTATAAAATGCGAACTCGAATAGTCGTACATAATCTCTCTAATGTTTAAGTTACGCCATGGTTTAGTCATTTCATGTTATCTTTTCATCGATATTTCGGGAAGATCATATTGTGCATATTTCTTTTTTTTTTTTTTTTGTTTCTACATTTTATTATTTAATGACTTACTCTATTTCGATAATTCTAAGTAGCGGATATTATATATCAAAATCGAGAGTCGGTTATGAAAGCCATCATTTTATAAGCACTGAAGATCTTCGCGTCCTTTTCTTTTATTTATATATATATTTTTTTATAATTATTATTCTTACGTTTTTTTTTTCTCTTTTTACTTTTTTACTGCTCCTCGAAACGATTGGTTCGCGTCGCCAATACACTGATCCTAAAAAAAAAAAAAACAATCAACATCGTCAACAACCTGTCCCAATTATTTACCCATTTACTTATTTATTTAATAATTATTATTGTTTATGCTTTAAGTGTCCCATCGCGCAATTAGCGGTGTATTGACGACACTCGAGCTCGTTTCCGTAGCTTATCTGAAAGAGAGCCGTCGAGCAATGATATGTGTATTTTTTTGTAATCGAAAAGCTCAAGCTTCAGTGTCAATCCTACCTCTCGTAAACGTAAAAAGAAAAATCGTCAACGCGTACGAAAGTTCGTCAATAACAACAACAACAACAACATCCTCGTAACTATAATGCTTATTATTCGTATCTAGCTGTCGAAAAACGGAAAAAGGGAAAAAAGAAAGGAAAAAAAAAAAAAGATTTCCACGTCAGTCACGCATTCATAAAACTCCCACTCGTAACTGCCACACATGTGTTTTAAACTGACATCCGTTGATACGATCACTATAAGTCGTTTAATTGTATGTTTAATCAAATACAAAAGGGAAATCAACGTCCGTATTTATCTCTAACGAACAAACGAAACAGCGACTATGATTATCTTTTCGATTCGAAAAAATAGCAAACATTCTTTGTGACTCTCGTGCCAGGGAATAGTGCGTCCCTAAGATTGTGACTCGACGCCGAACTTCGCCGCTCAACGAAGACGCCACCTGCACTTTGCTGCCGCAAAGTCTTTTCCCAAATGTGGACAATTGGCGAGTTTTCTTATCTCCCTCGCTATCTCTCTTCTTCTTAAATTGTTCTCTTTATAAGATACAGCACTTAACGGAACGGTTAAGATAAGTTAAGTTTATTGTAACTTTTATCGAGTGTTCTTGTATAGTACATTTATAATGTAGCTGTTAATATAGTTTCTGCTATGATTGTATGGGTCTTGGAACACATTTATAGGCAAGTTTTTGGTTTTCTTTTTTTTTTAGTAAGTCCATGTAAAATTGCGTATTTCAAAGTGGTAGTTATATTTGAATGGAATTTTCAACCATTAACACATCGTTAAAAATTATTTCCCTCTTATTACTCCCTGGTAACAATGAAACATACATGGACACATGCTTTTTCTTAATTCATACATGGTCACACATGGACCGTGTATGTTTCATTTTTTCTAGGACTTTTATATCACCTAAAGTAACGTCTATTCGTATTTGTAACGTTTTAGTCTTAATATTTCACGGTATAAGTGAGGAAAAATATTTAGTCTACGAGAGTAATATTGACGGTATACAGGGAGAAATAAAATTCTACATAACGTATGTAATTGGGAGGTGAAATAAAGAAGAAGGTATACCGAACTTTTTTTCCAATTAGATAAGTGAAATGTTTACGTCTTGAATGATTTATAGTTTTCGTGGAAAGTCCATTATAAGAAGATATAAGTAATTGCGCGCGCGCACTAATTCATTGTTACTTATTCAATGTCTAATTTGCTTCAGATGTTTACTACTTCCGTTAGAAAAGAAACTACTTTTTGGATACTTCAGACAACGCGGAAACAAGTATCATTCGAACAATATAAAGGTAGAAAATTGTTCCGAAAATGAATTTTTTTTCGCCTAATAAGTGAGCTTACAATAAGGCAGATCCACCGGTGGACAAATGCGTTTAATAACTCCTGGACGCGGTAAATAAATAAAATATCGACGTATTCAACATGCCTTATCACAATTACAAGGTGATTACACAAAGTTTTCATCGGGACCAAAGAACCGTACAAAATTGCCGCTGCTCTTTTATCATTTTTTGTCAAGTAACTCGAAAGCCAAAATTTGTAAGGCGAAACGAAATTCAATTACACATCAAACTAACTAACGAGGCGTTAAATTTTACATTAGAATATAATCCAAAAGTTGTAATAAAAATTGTCTCAGTTACAAACATTTATTGGTCTACGATTTGATATCATAGGAATGCGCGAACAATTGCGTTACAATTTTTGCCCTCGACGAAGGAGGGGGGTTCTAAAACTCGAGGTCGCCAGACCGGTGCTTATGAATATTACACGGGAAAAGAGATCCGCAATGTTTTTTTTTTTCACCGCAAAATGCACTCGACGTCTGCGTTGCGCGGCGAGCTTTCCAATCGGAAAACCTTTCAATCGAGTCACAATGGCCCGGAATTATCATTGGAAATCGTCGTACAATAACTCGACAATGTCCCTTATCGTCTCGCTCTGTCATCAGTTAAATGTAAATTGAAACAACGCGTTGTATAACGACAATTCATTATCCTGCCAAGTGCGTACACTTTGAACAATATTTTTTTGATGTAGAGTTGGTGAGATGGTTTAATAAATACTTCGTTGATTTTTTTTTCGAGAGATGCGATACAACGTGTCACACGCGCGATGAATAACAAGAGGCGGGGAGGGGAGCGACGCGACCGACCCCATTTAGCGCCCGAAACCTAACGAGTAATGCCAACATCAACGCAACGCTTATCTCCGCGCTTGCGCGCCGTTACTCTTCCACGTGTAACGTTCGGGTGTCGTCGTACGTCGAGCCGGTCACTATCCCTCCCCGCGAAAATTGCGCTCTGAGAAAAGCTTTCGCGACAAATTACTACGATCTAAATCAAAAGTCAAATCTTCACCACACTGATTTATATTCGTCTTCTTACAACTGCGGGAAATCATCTCAACATTTTTCTTCCCAAAATAATAAGAAAACTCGTTTAAATCGTCAGTGTTCGCTAAAGTTTGCTCCAAACTATAGTAATTCCTCCAAAGACATTTTTCTCAGTGCAATGAATGGTTGGGCATGACTTCATCCAACTAATCTGCGGTACTCTTCTACGCGCTACGCTAAGGTCCTTAATTTTTTGTTTTTAGTTCCAAATATAAATCACGATGTACAAAAATGAAACAATGCTCCGTTTGTAATACCCTTCCCCCTTTTTTCCTCGCTAGTCGTCTCCTCCCTGTCATCATCGTCGTATGATTTTTTTTTCTTTTTTTTTTTTGGTTGGTTTTCTTTTTCTTTTTATCATCAACTTCATTCGCCACCTCTCTGCTTTTGCGTAATGTTTATGTCGGTATTAACTATTATTATGTAACAATTAAGTTCAACCTCGATCCTAATATAATATTCATCGTCATATAACATAGAACACAACCGAATAATGGTCTCCCTCGTTTATTACAATGTTATTATTTGTATATACTTCTGGGGTGTTTGATAAAAAGCTAGGCCGCTTTTAGGCTTTCAACTTACGATAATATAATATATAATATGAAGTTTCATGTTTATATACATACACACATGTATGTACATGTATGATTATATTTTGTAATATATATATATATAACTCGCATACACTGCTTTATTTTTTTTGTTATTTATTTTCTTTTTGTTCTCATCTTTGTTCCTTGTTTTTCCTCCTGCTTCTCCTCTACGCGTTGTCACCGCTTAACGCCTAGGTATCGTCGATATCACGGTATAACTATCGTATATACATACATAAATAATATATATCTGTTAAACATGCCGGTTAATTTTTTGCTCCTATTTTTTTTTTATTTTTATTTTTTAATGTTTTTTTTCCCCCCCTTGCTGTTACTTTATCTGGTTGAATTTAATATTTATACAATTGTAAATCTCGTATTGGTGATAAAAATGCAATATTACACACGCGTCCTCGCACTTTCTGCTTTATTCGTAATTATAACAACGTTAGTGTTAACGCAACATTATCTAACGGTAACAACGTTTTGGCCGGGCGGTTAAAATCTAACGTCCGGCAAGATTCCAAGGAAATGCCATGAAAATATTTATACTTGGTTAATTGTCAACAAGACGATCTTGAATTAAAGGAAAACTAAGCCGCCCCTCCCACCCCGCGCCACGTTCAAAATATTTACAAGGGAATTCCACGAAAGGACGTTTTACGTTTGACGCGTTAAATTGGTCAAGTTGGCAATGATATTTGTAAATTTGAAATCTATAAAGTATCGTTTTCATTTCAATATATGCAATAACATTTAATATAATAATAAATTAAAAAAATTTCATATATAATTAGCAACATATAAGGCTGGAACATGATCTACAGTCCTCCCACTTTCTATCTATATAATCCCCCCACTATGCTATCATCTTGATAAGAACTATTTAAAATATTTAACAATTCACTAATTTTTTTTATAAAATTTACTGAATAATTGTAATTTAATAGCGTAGACGCAATGTCAAGGTCACCGAACTTGCCGTCAATCCACCGAAGGATCTTCTTTTAAAACTCCCAACGGAGTGAATTTGCTAACAAATGAAATTTGCGCGAGTCATTAAAACGTGGGCCTGCGCATGGAATTTCGACGCGGAATTTTCAGGTTCCGCGTGTATTTGACGCGTCAAACTTGGTTACAGGAATTCTTCGCGGAATTTCCTTGGGAATTCGTTGAACGGGGCCGTTTGGCTGCCGCGCATCCGAAGGAGCGTCGTCCGTCCCCCCCTCGAGCTTGGCAGGCTACCTTTGAATTTCAACACACGTGTACCCACTGCTCCATTAATCAATTAATTATTAATCCGGGCAATTAATTAATTCAATCGGTCGCTCATTGAATGGCGTATATCTGCTCGTTTAATCATTTACTCGTTAATTTATTAAGTTAGTTAATTATATGTAGAAGTATGGTACCTCGTGACTGATCGATCCGCATTGGAGGTTCGTCGCCTTTTATACCCGCTAGATTTGTATTTGTTTGTCGTCTACGTAATTTGTTTCATTATTTTTCTTATATAACTTATCGTCTTCTCAGCTGTTACGCTCGTTAAGTTACTTCTATATAAAATTGCGAAAAAACTTATTGTTACTTTGAAACCCGCGTCGATCAAGGAAGCGATTTCGATCGAAAAGGCTTTCCGCGTATTGTGTCCTGTTTTTGAAGCTTCAACTTCGGCTTCCGAGTTGAATTCGATTTGCGAAGGATCCGTTTTAAAAGCACCTTGTCGAGAGAAACGATGGGAGGATGTGCAAGATTCGGACCCGAGAAACGTCGGTTACTCGCACACCACGTGTATACATTGAGAAAAAGGAATTGTAAAAAAAAATACTAGACCTAGTAAACGCCGGATATACTGGTCTCATTTTAAGAAATACTAGTCGAGTTTAGGAAAATATGTTGAAAACCTAATGGGACTGATATATGGAACATTTTTCATGTTTGTTTTTCCAACGAAAAATTTTACTTTATTTTGAATTTTAATTACACTAAATTAAATTTAAGGTAATTGTTTACGTTCTTAATTAAAAAAAAAAACCTTTAATCTTCAGTTCCATGAAAAAATTAATATAAGATATATGCTAATAATAATAACTAGATTTCCAATATATTTTCCTAGACTCGACTAGTATTTCTTAAAATGAGACAAATATATCCGGCGTTTACTAGACAATCTAGTACCCATGTAGAAAAAAACGATCGGGCCAAGCATGGCCCAAGCTTGGTGCCGTCGATCGGCATGAAACACCAAATGAGCATGGGCCGTCATCGGCTATCCATCGGGCCATTGACGTACCGATCATCGGCCGATCGTCTTTAGCTGTTGATCGGCACATCAACGGCCCGATGGTTAGCCGATGACGGCCCATGCTCATTTGGTGTTTCATGCCGATCGATAGCCGATCGACGGCAAACGACGTC